>LLKJ01000116.1:0-55386 GCA_002242865.1 Clarireedia sp. CPB17 | reverse complement strand
CGCCCTCCACCTCTTCCTCCCGAACCACCCTTTTCTCACTGCCCATAACATCCGTACTCATCAGAGCACCCGGTAATATATATAACACTTTCTCATCCTCCTCTTTTGCTTTGCCTCCTATGTCGGTCTCAGAGATAATCTCATATCCAATCACAACCGCACATCGCGCACAGCGGTACACAGAACGCTTCTCAAAACCGTCTTCGCCTTGACGGCGGATTATGAGCGGTTTGGCTGAGATGGTCGGGTGAGGTGAGGTAAAGCTGGTGTAGGGTGGTGCGGTATTTGCTTCCGGTTCTTCTGCCGGACTTGGTTGTCGCGTTCGCTCGAGACCTTGCATGGGGTCTTGGGTTTCTGCATTAGGCTGGGACGAGGATTCGGATTCGGCAACAGGCGGAGCTGGAGAAGGTGAGGCTGATGGTGACTGAAAGCGAGATGATAGAGGAACCGTGGACGAGAGAGGGAGGATTATGCTGTGGTCGAGGGAAGATTTTCGCGTGGGAAGGGAGGAGAGCTTGTAGGTTGTCGCAAGGAGGAGGGATGTGCAGACTTGGGTGGCAGTTAGTTGGGACTTTGTCTATGAAGAGAGAGAAGAGAGGAGACCATTGGTGTGGAATGGAGGAGCATGCGACGCGGGTAGTGATTACAGAATTGGCAAGATATTAGACAATTTACATACATGTGCAGTGGTAAGTGTTGGCCTTGGGTCGCAGGGGTGGTGCCATTGTGTGAGTTTCGAGCTAGGCGCGTAGGAATACGACTATACGGGCAAAAGAAGGAGGTCAATATCGGGCGTATGAGCAAATAGTGGCAGTGAGGGCGTGGGGTTGCCTTCGACGTTGGGTATCAAATTGGAGGATGGAGCTGCAGATGATCAAAATGTCTAGCTGCAACCTTGGCCGTGACCGTATCGTACCGTGTGAGCAAGCTATGATGATATAGAGGTAGCTGTGAGGTAACTGAATCCTTCTTTGCCTCAGTTCTGCGGGTTGGGTGGTGTTTTCCTGAGTTTGACGTTTCTTGAAGAATTCGGGCTGGGCTGGAGCTGTCGAAGCTTACCCTGCCAACCCCACAAATTCGAAGGCTGTTCCTGTTCCGCGCTCCGATATGGATGAGACATGCCAGTGTTAGCACTCCAAATTCCCCTCAATCCCTCCAATACTCTGTACAGTCTCTACCAATTGCACCATAACTCGGAAGTCGATATTGCCCCTCCCTCATCCAACCAGACCGACATCCCACCTTCCACTCTCGTACATCTTCTGCTGTATCCCCCCAAGTCAGGCAGAGACTCTCTACGCCCGTTACGCCCCTCGGAACGATTCATACCCAACCAGTTCGTTGTCCTTGCAACATCCATCACCCTGGCGTTAGTTCTTCGATTCTTACGTGTCACTTTCCTCATCTTCTTAGTATTTATTGCCATATCTGCCATTCTGGCTACTTCTAGACTTGGTCCCAGATTGGGAGCTTTATTCAACCAACTCCGTCCCATCACCTTAAAACCCATCTGGACTTCCACTTCCTCACTTACCTCCACATCTACGAAATCGATCACTACCGCGACTATGGCACCAGCACAATACCAAAAGCCTCCCCAGGCTCCTCCCCTCTTCACTCATACTGAATCTCAAATCATCGACGAAGCAAAGAAGCTCTGCGACAAATATCGCTCGGTCCTCGATGACATTGTAGCAAACGTCAAGCCCGAGTCGGCCACGTTCGAGAATGTCATTCTTCCAGCCGTCAATCAAGAAGATGTAGCTGGTCTTCAAACCAGCATTCTCTCTTTCTATCAAGCCGTATCTGCGGACTCCAAGCTTCGTGATGCTTCTTCGAAAGCAGAGGAGATCATGGACGAGGCCAACATCGAGGCCTCTATGCGTGAGGATGTGTTCAAGTTGGTAGAAGCCGTTTGGAAGAAGGGCGAGGACTTAGATCCCGAGTCAAAAAGATTGTTGGAGAAAGAATACAAGAGTTACATCAGAAATGGATTGGGCATACCGGCCGGGGAGAAGAGGGATAGATTCAAGGAGATTAAGAAGAGATTGGCTACCATCGCGACACAATTCTCCAAGAATCTGAATGAGGAGAACGGCGGCACCTGGTTCACTGTGAAGGAGCTTGACGGGGTTTCCGATGATGTCATTTCAGGGTTGGAAAAAGGGACCGGTGAAAATGAAGGGAAGCTGAAGTTGTCTTTCAAATATACGGATTTGTTCCCAGTCGGGAAATTCGCCAAAGATCCAGAAACAAGGAGAAAGGTTTTCATGGCCAACGAGAACAAGTTGCCTGCTAATGTTCCTTTGTTCCGAGAGACCATTATCTTGAGGGATGAAGCTGCTAGACTTCTGGGCTATAAGGATCATGCAAGCTTCAGAATTGAAGACAAGATGGCAAAGACACCAGAGACGGTCAACGACTTTTTGCATGATTTAAAGATACAACTCACTCCAGGTGGAGAGAAGGAGGTTGAGCATCTCAAGGGTATTAAGAAGCAAGACCTTGAGGCCAGAGGGTTGGGTTCAACGAACGATGGTAGCTACTACATCTGGGATAATCGATTCTACGACCGGATGATGGTGGAGAACGAATACTCAATTGATGAGAACAAAATTGCTGAATACTTCCCTCTTCAATCTACCATTGAAGGAATGCTCAAAATTTTCGAAGAACTATTCGGTTTCGTTTTCGTTGAAGTAAATGGAGAAGAAGCTTTGAGCAAGATTTCAGAATCAGGAAAGGGTTCCGATGTCCTGCCGCATCCCGATGCTAAATTGTTCAGTGTTTGGGACGATGAAGCAGAGGGTGGTTCATTTGTTGGCTACCTTTACTTGGATCTTCATCCTCGTCCAGGAAAGTATGGTCACGCCGCAAACTTCAACCTCCAACCGGGTTTTTCATACCCCGATGGTACCAGAAGATGCCCAGCGACTGCCCTAGTCTGCAACTTCTCTAAACCAACCGAGACCAAACCATCCCTTCTCAAACATGATGAAGTGGTCACCCTCTTCCATGAGCTGGGCCATGGTATCCATGATCTTTCTGGACGCACAAGATATTCCCGCTTCCATGGTACCAACACTGTTCGTGATTTCGTGGAAGCACCATCTCAGATGTTGGAGAACTGGTGTTGGACTCCGTCACAATTGAAGAACCTGAGCAAACACTATGTCACTGGTGAACAGATTCCAGATGACTTGATCGCTAAGCAAATCAGTACGAAGAATGTCAACGGTGCTCTTTTCAATTTGAGACAATTGCACTTCGGTATTTATGATATGACAGTCCACACACCCAAATCTCACGAAGAGGCAGAGGCTTTCAAATTGAGTGAGTTATACAATGAATTGAGACAGGACATTACTGGTTTGAAAGGTCCAGAGGCTGTTGGTTTCAAGAGGTATGGGTTCCTTTTTTCTGTTCGCCTTCCAATTAAGAGAAAACTGATGCTAACACGAAACAGCGATTGGGGCAGCGGTCAATCGACCTTTGGTCATTTGATTGGTGGATACGATGCAGGCTACTACGGATACTTGAGCTCGCAAGTCTACTCAACAGATATGTTCTATAGTGTCTTCAAGCAAAACCCAATGGATCCAAAGGAGGGCAGGAGATACAGACATATGGTGCTGGAGAAGGGCGGAAGTCAGGATGAGATGACAACCCTGACGGAGTTCTTGGGCAGGAAACCAAGTACAGAGGCCTTCTACAGGGAGCTTGGATTGAAGAGAAAGTAAGAAGAGGTCGGTAGTCTAGTACGATAGCGAAGATACCTGGTGGGTTGTTGACAGCGTCGGGAAGTAAGTCGCATTTTCTGGTCTGTAACTTACTCAATGATGGGTTACTGCTGCTAGGAATTAGAACAAAGTTTCTTCGATCTTTCGACAAAATTACTGAAACCAGAAGTTCCATCCCAGAAATCGGTGTGTATCATATGTTAAGTGTCATGAATCATGTGATCTTTCCAAATCCCCAAACAGCACAGCCGCTCTCGGCTTCCACGATGAAACACCTTCTCAAACTTCTCATCCGTTATCCCGGTCTCACCACTTCTAGGATACTGCTCATTTCTGGTGATGGCACAACGTCCCGAATGCTTATCGACATTGTTATTGGCTGGAGAGTCGTCTAATGCATAATTTAATAAAGTTACTCCTGAAGTAAGGATTTCCTTTCTTCTTCAGATGGCAGCTAGGCGTGTATGAGGTGGTTGGACGGAAGATGTATGAGATCCTGTTTAATGCATAGAGTATACGCTACACAATCTTATGGGATTATCTTTTCGCTCAGTCGCCTTGATCTGGGTGGAAGACTGGATGATTGATCGTTTAACTTTCATATTACGTTCTTTACCTGGAGGATTTGTTAATTCACACTCTTTGTCCAACGACGACGTTAATAGATAGGAGCTGCTAGTCAGCTTGATTTGGTCTTACTAAGTGCTGTGGGATCTGTTGTACCTGTCACTCATTTTTGCTCCATTTGACGAAGAAGGGTCGAAGGTTGGTCCTGGATAGACCTTGGTGTGTTAGAAGAAGACTCGGACTGGAATTCACTGAGAGGAATAAAGCATTACGTGGTTCAAAATTATCGAGTTCGGGGGGAAATATACATCGACACAACGACCGGCACAAATCGTAATAGATCGGCAGCACCAGACGAAGAGGATATCTCAAATATGCCATCACTTAATCAACCACGTCCAGTTTTCCAAAGAACGGGTACCATTACGGAAATCGAAGGCGGGGAGAGGGCGATACCAGAAAAAAGCTTCTGGTCATCCACAAGACCGAAATATGGAAGAAACAACGATTCCGAGATAGTTAGAAACGTTGAACGACGGCCCCAACCAAGCGATTCGACTCTTGATCCTCTCGTAAGTTCATTATTGGCCCAAACTACCAAGCTCTGACTGATATCATCTAGAACTGGGCTTCTCTCAAGAAAAACCTAACGTTCATGTCGCTCCTTCTCGCTGTCTCTGTAGTCAGCATGCAGAAGCTTCAATTCGCACCAGTGAACTCAGTTCTCGCGACTCAATTCTCTATCTCTTATACCGCTGCCGTGGCACTTACTGGGATTCCATTTATCGTTTCTGGATTCTCCGGCGTGGTTTGGGAGTCGATCAGTTTGTGCATTGGGAAGAGAATGGTGTACATTACGGCAGCGGTATTAATGTTGATTGGTCAGCTGTGGAATATGCATGTTCATGATTGGCGGCAATTTGTGGGAGGAAGAGTACTGCAGGGTGTGGGGTGGGGTGCGTTTGCACTGGTGGAAGGAAGTTTGAGGGAGATGTTCTTCGTGAGTTCTACCTTCCCTGCCCCTACTCGATTGTTCTGACGAGGATCCAGGAACACGAACGTCCGTTCAGGATATCAATGCTTCATGGAGTTGATGTGTTCTTCACTTGGGGGACTCCGATCCTGGGCGGTTATTTCTCCCAGTCTCTCGAAGGTTACGCGAACGAAATCATGATCTTGAACATCATACAGGCATTTTCTATTCTCCTCCTCATTATTGCTACGCCAGAAACATCATTCAATCGACATTCACCACCATCCCCCAATCTATCATCCTCTGCGTTCGCAACATACTACAGAACTACACTTGATCCTCTACCTTACCTATCAAAACCTTCAATTGCAACACTCATTCGTCCAATTAGAAGTCTATTGGCACCAAGTACGGTTCTCACTTTCCTGATCTGCGCTTTACCTCAAGCAACCGCCTACGGATTCTCGTTAACACTTTCCTCGATCCTTTCGTCTTCACCACTATTCATATTTCCATCTGCGCTAGGGTATCTTTTCCTTGCACCATTTTTACTTTCAATGCTAGTTTTTACCCTTTGTTCGATCCTATCTCGCCCCCCGGCGCCCTCCGCTATCACAATCTCATCAGCATATCTCTTGAGAAGATCTCTCAAAGCCGCACTGCTCGCCCTCCTATTCTTCCTCGTCGGCACAATTGCCTTCACGCACTATACATCCATGACTTTACAACCGTCCGTGGCTAGCTCAGACACCAAAACGATCTTCCTGGTTCCGGCGGGTGAAGAACTTAGTCTTAGAGTTGTGTCACTGTTGTTGGGTATACTCGTCATGGGGGCTGTGGTGTTGGAGAGAGCAGGTAGGGGTATTATTTCTTCCTCGCCATGCAAGATAGACCTCGCGGAGGACGAAGAACGAGGTACGTGTATGCAAAGAGCATACATGGCGTGGAGAGACGTGTTGGTCGGAGCTGTAGTGATGGTGATGCCGAGATGGATATCCGAAGGGGGGATCGGTACTGTGGGTGGAGTGAAGGGTCTCCAGAACGTGGGTGTTGGAGTAGGGATCTTTGCGGCGGTTGTCGGAGGCGTAGTTGTAGCGGTACTGTGGGCTTGGGCAGAGAAAGTGAGAGTTTGGGATGAGAGGGCGCTGGGGAGGGTAGAAGTTCGGAGTCTACGGAAAGTGCAAAATGAAGAGGAGTGGGAGATGGAAATTACTGGATGGAAGAAAGGGAGTTTTGACAAGGAAGTTGGTGTCTGATTTCTTTTGAGGCAGACGGTAAGCAGGCGGAAAACTGGTCCTTCATTCCTACTATTTTCTATATGGGATCATGAAAACAAGGTTCAAGAGTCGAATTAGGGTAATTTGCTAGCAGGTCTGGCTTCGTCTTGGACCAATGAGAATCAGATTTAATGATGTATTCAGAAATTTAAAGGTTATTATTCACCCACCCGGCCATACTCCAGGCGTGCTTCTTTTTATATGCCCTGTTTCATCTTTTACCCCGCTGTTGGGTGACTGATATCGAATCCTCTAAATGTGAAGTAAATCTTTTCTTTTAAGATTTGCGGTTATGGCGGTCCAGTTGTGATGGAGTATGATTTATACACAGAAAGGGAAGTTGAAAGAAGTTACGGCGATGCCATGTTGAATGACTGACTTAATCTAGTATTTGGAATGTGAAAGTACCCCGTGGACTATGGAAAGGAAAGCAAAAGGCTCTCGAGTGCTCAGCATACTCGTCAGATAACAAATAACCAAATATCCTTGATGTCTAACAGAATCCCACTTACCACCAACAATCTTTGAGGCAGGGCTTCAAATACCCTAGCAGTCTGGCGACTCGTGCAAGGTCCTAAGCTATCAAAAAACCACCTGCGAACATTCCACCACCACCACCTGGTCATCGCAAATACACCACCACAGCATCAACGACCCAATTTTCCTACAAAATTTATGCCCTTCATCCCCGTTTTCTTTGTCATCATCACCCTACGAGCATCCTCTGAGTTGTCGAAGCACTCCATCACATCAGCCTCACCATCAATCTGGTCTCTCAGCAAAGGCACACGATTTTGACCTCTAACATGAAAACCTACCCCAGTATCTGCGCTCCAGCCCCAATCAAACTGCATCAACCATGCAAGGACATTCACGTACTAATATATGCTGCAACTGCCACATCATTCTGGCTTTCCCCAGACCATCCTACCTCCAAAACGACGTCCGATTCCACCACTGGGGCACCCTCAACGACGGATGGACAGTATTACTGGGCTGCCACGCTTGCCTCTGCGATGTTCTCCTCAGTCATGTCAATCGAATGCTACACGCATGGGAAAGAGTATTCGATGCCGCAATATGTATTAGGGGTGCCTCTGTTCGTTTTATGAGCTTCGAGTCATCGGTGGACAATCGGAAAGTAAATAAGGATTTATGCACCTTGAAATGGGATAGTCTTCCGGGTACAGTACTTCAGTATACCTGGGGTTCCCCGTTTGGTTGTTCTTGTAAAACGGATGTAGAGACTTGCTTGCCATGGTGCCGACTTTGGTGGCTCAAATATATGGAGAAGGAGAGCAGGCAGGGTAGTCAGAAAGTAACGATTGAAGTCGCCCGCTGACATCGGTTCGTAAGCCAGCCTCCCATGTCAAGAATTGCACACGAAGACACTGTTGTCGCATACCACAGCGAAGCTTGGAACTTCGTTCTTGGATCTATATGCACATGCACAGAAACACAGAACCTGCCAACTCCAAGGTCAATTGGTACATAAAGAGCACGACTCCTCTGCTGTCTAAGAAATGAGTCCAATTCTTCCATGGGTCAGATGACACAGAGTGCATATGTAGTCTTCCAAGGAATTTCAACATCAATTCCAATCAAATCGATGTTATGTCCGAGTCTCAGCTACAAGTCGGCCCCCCCAGCGATTCCAAGCCTCTCTACCGTCTTCGCATCCCCTCATTACCCAGTTTGCCCCCCGACCTAATGGACCCTGGTCGCCAAACGACAGAATCAACTTTCGCGCAAGGCTGCAGGCTGCCTTAATTAGGAAAGTATGTACGAGGACAATGCAAGGTCCACTATCCACCCGTCCGAGCTCAAATCACAATATCGCGTTGAGATTTTCCCTTTTGTACCTACCAGCCGTGCCTAGTAGTGTATTATTTGGGGAAGTATCGAACGTGAGGCGGAGCAGAAGGTGTTTGAGTGGGGGGCGACGCGGTTTGTGTGTGACTACAAAGTTGACTGAAATGTAAAGAGGATGATATGCGGTGGGGCTCTCTTTCAGCCCTGATGAATATTTGCGTGTTAATTTAATTTGGAATACACCTTTTACGTGCAAGAATGGGATCGAGTACAATGATGTAACAGATGAATTTGGACATAGCACAGATCTGTATACCAACACACGTATATAAAACCCGACAGAAAGGGTTGCATGAATAGGATTAAGGGCTTAGATGAAGGTTGTAAGTGGACCATGCGGGTAAGCAAACATAAAATTTATCACTTATTGGCGAATACAACTACACTGCCTTCGCATTTGCGCCACCTCTTGTTCAATTGCCCACTATCGACTAAGCGAAGTATCTCCTACGCCAGATAGTGAAGCCAAAAAAGAAGAAATAGTAAAAGCATTCATATCTAAAAAAAAAAATTACAAAATATTAAAATCAAACGACACCTGTGTGATTCGAACACACGCTCCCGAAGGAAATGGCTAACTATCTCGAAGAAGATTAGCAGGCCATCGCGTTAACCACTCCGCCAAAGTGCCATTTTATTGGTTGATATAAGCACTCGCGCTATTGATGAATATATTCTACAAATTTGGGCCGAGAGCGCACTGCCTCTTACATAATGGTGGTACATATGGTGGTATATGAGATAAACTTTCAAATTCCATATAGACAACTCAAACAAGCGGAACAAAAGCTCAAGCAGTGCTACTCTTCACCTCTATGGGACTTCTGTCATGGTAATAGTTCATCGTATGAAGTGTAGGTCAGCTCCCAGCTCAGCTGAAAGCCATCGGAATTTTCGTAGGGCATTTCTTCATTAGGAGCATCACTTCGGCATAGAATTCCCTCTTGTCCCATCGGGTACGAATATATTTGCTGGGTATCTATAATTGTGCAAAGGAAGATAAGCAGTCTCTACATATACTTACTTAGCTACGCAAGATACCTTATACATACTGTCGGGGAGGACGGCAATAGGTAGCTTGACACCATTACTTATACCTATACCTTCTATACGGCCTATACTAGAATCGTGGCTCAATACTGAAGATGATTATGAAATAATAAATTGCCACAAGCTCTCGACCTATATAGGGTCCATATTCTTAGATAGACCCCAAAGCTCTGGTTTGGAGGTTGGGACTTTCCCGACGTGCAACGCGAAACAGAGTTTCCCCCAGATATGTGATACAAGTACGTTTGAATGAGGAGCAACAGTCTACCATTACTGGAGAGAACCTCTTTGCTAACATAAGAGCACTGCCTTCCAAATCGTATGTACCTTTAGACACTGGAAAGAGAGGCAATACAGTTGGATTCACAGCATCAAGATATATTTCGTGGATCTGGTAGGTGATAGGTCGGTTCCATGAAGAAAATTCCGACCAACTTCGGGAAAATCACCAGGATGAAACGCCCGCGAAGTGGTTAGTTGTCGATTAAGGGCCTCCTCGCGGGCCTCCGAAACGTCGAGAATAGAAAAGCCCTAACTGATAAGCCCTTTATGGCTTAACGAGTATCAAAGTTCCCCGCAACTCATCGTTACTATAAGTAGTTAAGAGGAGAATTTCTCGCATGAGGACCCCCCCAGCCCTCTTCCGATCGAGAACATTCCCATTATTAGAACAGAATGAGCATAAATCAACGTGAGAATTATCATTCCTGCGATTCCTTGCGCGTGTGATGTGAAGTGATTAAGATTCATAACAAGATTAATACTTGGGCGCGTAGAAGAACTTTCATGTACGCTGTAACGGTCATCTACTTAGGATCCTACCGTTCCATGGGACAGAGAGTGCCGAGGATAGACACGGCAACATCAGGCACAGTACTGTAAGATTTCGTTTAATTAGGCAAAAATAGATTAATCAGGATTAACGACGCCAACAGCTGAGATAACGCAAGATTAACCTGAATTTCTCGTGCGAGACTCAAAAAGGACACTCGTCGAATCTTACCTATCTAGGTAAAGAAGCAACAATGAGAATCAACGCAAGGAGAGTGAAGAGAGAGCGGAATAAACCGCGCCCGTATTGGTCCTAAGATGCGAGATACAAGATTGGTGTTGACTGCAGAAGTTGATTGCAGGCCAGAGAATACTGTACCTGTACCTACCTGCACCGGAACCTGCTAGGATGGCACGACGGATACTGTGAAACTTCATAAAAACGTGTCACCCCGGAACATGAGGTGCGGCAGCTGCAAGCCTGCAAGGAGAAGTGGAAAGGAAGTGAAGAAAGTGGGATCTCGAGCACGTGCCAAGATAAGATTATCGTGAATTCCCCTTTTCATTCTAGTGAAAGAGAAGCCTTGCAGCAATTATGAACAGCTTTTCCGGAAATGCGTCTACCTAATTTGCTCTACCAGAGTATTCAATCTTAGGATTACTTAAAAAGTAGGCACTAGCTACCAACAGATAGGAGTTCTCGGGTTCGCCATTCTACTCTGCACTGTAACTTTACTGCACCTGTGAAATTACTATCACACTTCTTCACCACCTATCCGGGCAATCGCTTCGAGCCGCATCCCCACGTTAAGGTGAACACCATAATCCATTCTCTCTTCTCTGTGTTCATCCCTATCTTTATCCCGTCCCCACAATCCCATACCTATACTCAGCATCAGCACCAACCATAAGACCTACACGCACGAGCATTCCGTACAAGCAGCATAGCAAGCGGTACGAAACCGAGGTAAACAATGTCGGTGCACCAAAATTAGTATCCAGCCTCCATTTCAAGACATCAACGATTTGTACGATTGACGTCTGGCTGGATCCTGGGCGGTTATTAACCTTAACGCGTTCGACACACGATGTTCCTTCCGGGCCCCATTGCTATAGTAGATGCCTTGGATTCCGCACTTATTCCACAGCCCTTCTACTCTAATTTAGGATCTATTTTAGGAACTAACCGCCAAGCGGTTACGGTTCCTTCCGGCCAACCCTCGATAACCTCTGTTCTTTCTTCCCCTCCCTACACGATAATGGGACGTCAGCACAGACATTCAGTTGTCCCGGATCCACAAACACCTGTTCCCCCAATTCCCTCGCGTGCTAGAGCCCACTTTCAGACCACAAATTAACAACGTTCTTCTGCGTCATTCGGAATACAGAGACTGGCGCAGTTTCAATACCTAACTAGGAATAATCTGCTTCTAGTACGTATGTTGATCGCAGGGACCTGGGTTCTAAGCTACATGAGCCAGAATTGTCTGTCAAGCGCCCTTGTCAATCAACATCACGTCCTAGCTGAGTCGCTCCTCCAGAGTTTAATTTCAATTCAGTCGTGCTCATCATGACTTCTTTTGGAATGGCTTTGTCTATGGAACTATCAAGAGCCTCATTAGCTCTGTTAAGAAGGAAACAGCTTCCGATCACGATTTCCGTTTTTGTCATTTTGAGTGGGGTTATCTAGGACCCTAAGGTTCCCCCATCACTGGAAGGAAAGAACCCACTCGCTAAGTTGTCACCCTGGTTCGAGACCGGGCATCGACAAGCAGGATGGCCCAGCCCACCTTGCACACAAATCGAGATGGTCAATCTTTTGACGATGCCTAATTCGAAGCAAGAACTCCGCGTTTATGGATCCCTCAAAACCCTCCCTCGGAAGAGGATCACTTTTACGTTTCTCAAATTTGAAACGACCTTAAGATCGACCTTAGCTGCATGCTTCTAGTCCGCGAACCTATGAGTATCTATATCGTCTCATGATCCCGCACCGCTTCTCAGACAAACTAGAATCTAGTCAACATGCAAACCACAAAGTACTCCTGCTGGACTGGACCATCGCGACCAACATACGTCGCTCAACGATCGCCGTCACCCACCATGTCAAGCCCTCCCGGCACACCTCCCGCTCCAAGTGGTATCCGAAGACATCGACGTACGACCGCCTGTACGACTTGCCGTGATAGAAGAGTCAGTCGACAACCCTGTGATACTAGAATTTCGGGAGCTAACGGACTTAAAATAGGTGAAGTGTAGTCGTGAAAGACCGTCATGCACCCAGTGTCAGAAAGGTGGACGATCTTGTAAATATTTGAACAGTGAGACGCCAGAGTTCGAATTCATCCAAGTCAAAGCACCAAGAAAGATTAGCAAATCTCCATCGCCAGATAACTGGATGCCCGTCATTGAACGGCACTTCGACACCATAAAGAGTATGAAGGCTGAATCCCCTGGGCGCGGGGGAGGCCAGGCGCCATTTTGGGGTGGCTCGGCTTCTGAACAGGTACGAGACGAAGTTCAAATGTGCAGGCCATTAACCAAATCTGATATTTTTACAACAGATTTCCAGCATACGATCACCAGATATAATTCACATCCAACCTCAGCCTGCAAAGAATTGTCTCAGTAAGCTTGGTAATGAGTATCTACCAAATTTCCAAGCAAGACTTCCAGCCCGTGAAGTTTGCGATCACTTCTTGGAGAGTTTCCGACTTAGCATCCATCCACTCGTGTCAATCTGTCATCTTGATACTCTAGAGAAGAGTTATGACGCTTTCTGGGCAGACCTGTCACCTTTGTCGTCCGTGGAATCGACTTTACTCATCGTAGCCGTCCTATATACAGGAGCCTCCAACTCCACCATCAACATCTCTCAATCCTCCACTTTGAACAAGCTTTATGAAGAGCTCCTATCGGCCATCGAACCCGCGACATATCATGTGAATGATAAAACGGCCGCTCTTCAGCTTCTCCAAGCCTATCTGCTGGTAAACACCTTTCAACTCAGTGTGGATCCGAGGAAATTCGAGCAGAACTTCCTGGCCCCTGCATTAAAACTGGCACAATCCTTGAATATGCATCTCGATCGACCGGACCAGAGCTCTTCAGAGGCACAAGTATACAGCCGAATATGGTGGCACTTGGTATATATTGATGTTGAAGTATCGATCGCGACAGGGGTACAAGGCTTGATCAAACCTAACGGATGTACCACTCGATTGCCTTCACTCATCAATGAATCTACGCCACATTCGAGGACCCAAACACCATTTTCACCGATAATGGTTGCTTTACAAGGGCAATGGCAGTGGGCGCATTCTATGCAGACATGGGCGCATAGATTACCAAACCAAGATGAGGTGTCTCACTTCATAAGCCTCATCCAAAATCTTCTCGACTTGTTACCAGAAGGTAGGGAAGAGAATGAATGGCCTAGATCTTACCTCAAACTATTGATTGACCGCTCATACTGTATGCTGGGACTAAAATTCTGGCTGTCGGATCAATTTCAAGGCAACGGCTGCAATAGTGATATAATTCGGTATGTTCTTAATGTCTAGTTCTGCATCTGATGCTGACTCGTGCTACGCAGGGCTGCACGGTCTTTTCTCCATAACCATCATCAACTATCCACGCTTTCCCAAACTATACATCTCAAATGGTTCATTGATGGCTTTGCACCACCACACCACGCTCTTTTTATTCTCTTCATGCACCTCAATACTTGCACATCTCTCGATAACGAAGCTAAGCTATCGAAACCTCTCATCGATCAAGTCCTCGCTCAGGACACTCGTGGTGTTACCCCGATTACCTCCACCTCTACCCAACTCTCTCGGTCATCATCTTTTCAATCAGTGTCTTCGCTAGAACTACCTCTGCCCAGTCATCGATACGACATTTTTCTTAGATTATATAGTAGAATATGGAAGAAATTAGGTTGGAATATCGAGCAGCTTCCACAACGTTCGCCGTCATGCTCACCAAGACTTGGTGTCCTTCCTCACATTGGAGAGTTAATGCAACGAGATCGATCATCATCAATGGAATCATCGCCGAAATCGAGCTGGATGGAATTGGTGACTGGTGCAGGTACGGAAACATTCGAGATGGATAGGGATCTCGACGGTCTCATTTTGGGTGGCGACAGAACATGGGAACGATGGCAAAATTTGGCTCAGGAGATTTTTACAAGAGCATAGAGGAAGTGAATGATTGGGAGTCGGGTTTGTTTAGTTCAAACGGTGATCAATCGTCCTGGCGACATGGATGGATCTGGATAAACGTATACTTTGGCATTGGATCGGTTTACAAAATGGGCTGGAGTTCACAGTTGGGCTCCCAGGGATACATTCGAGGTATTGGTCCTTTTTTTTTTCACGCTTGAGTGTAGAATTATATATAGGAGGGCATGATCTTTTGCAAGTTTCCAGTACCTATAGGAAGGATTTCACTATAGATTATCAAGAAGCATTTATATCAGAAGTTAAATGTTATCAAATATCAGTCATTCAACAATGAAATCTTTTCCAAACCATTTGCCGAAGCGGTACTATGATATATTACAAGCAGAAAGCGCGTTAAATCATCGGCAGCTTAGTAGCTGTTCTAAAGTCCTTTTTAAATCACTCTTATGTTCAACAATGGCCCTTGGCTAAGTTGCTTCTTCGCCGAATGTTTCGTACAATTCGTTATATTATCGTCAAGCTACAGTATATCTTGCCGCCTTTCATCCAATCCTCGGACATCAACTCCCAACCTTTCCGAAGCTATCCAGGCAAATGAAAAAGCACCGCCGAAGGACAAGTCTGTTCTCCCTCACCAATACCCTCGAAACTTTTCATGATCTATTACAACATCGTATGACTACAACCTCGTTTCTAAGTTCCATGCGGGATGAAGATATTGGGATCATGTTCAGTCGGTAAAATTTAGGGATTGGTTGCTCCAGTAATTTCAGCACTTGCGATCACGAATGTTTGAAAAACAGCGACTAGATCTAGATGCTTTTCTAGAATGAATGTATGCCATCAAGATCAGCATATATATAAGTTATCTTATAAGATATATACAAGCTAAATAAACAGTCAACTTTTGACCTCTGGAAGGCCTTTCCTTGAGCTTCATTTACATTTGCTGCAAGCAGGTTGTGCTTTACAAGCATTGCGAGTAATAAGTGTTGCTATATTCGCACGTGGCGCCAGAAACACAGACGCTGCAACCAGTGTATCCAGAACCACCGCACTGGGCATAGCGAGCCGCTGCGCAACCGCCGGAGCCCCCTGAGGCCGATGTCGTCGTGGAGGGAGAGGACGTCGTTGGTGCCGGGGAAGAGGACCCAGTGGTGGCGTATTTGGCGGCTACGATATCGGCCTGTACAGAGTTCTCAGTAGCGTCGGACGGATAACCAGAGGTCATCACGCCCTCGTAGAATGTTCCCACAGCGCCGTGGCTATTATCACCGCCAATGCCAAGAATAATAGCGCCTTCCTTTTTCATCGGATTGTAGCCACTTGGGCGTGCCCCATTGTAGAACGTTGATAACGAGCCGGACGCAGCGTTACCTCCACGAATCGCCCAGTTGCCAGGCTCTCCCTTGACGATCGCAGTGACGAACCGGTATTTAATCGATGGGTCAGCAGCATTATTTTTGGCGTTTTGACCAGAGAATAGGCCGTTCTCAAGATCGGCCATAATCCAAGGGCCACTACCCGAGCCAGTTCCCCACACATTGCAGTTGCCAAAGTAGACAGCCTCCATATGGCCGGCGCCTGTATCTTTGCTATTGATCTCGGCATTACCATAGTCGAAGCAGCAACCACCGTTGTAATGAGTTCCATCAAAGATTGCATATATACCCTCTGCTGCATCACCTGTAGCAGTGCCCTTCGCAGCATTGTTACGGTAACCGACGCCGGACGCGACATAGACCCCATAGACCTTCTTGCCATTGAGATAAATTGGCGCACCAGTGGCGCTAGCCAAATTGTCGTACCCACCAGATGCCGGGCCGGAACCAGCGCTGCCAGGTGGAGCTGCAGTAAGGTGATTACCGCGGCTGGACTGGTCGTAAATGGTTGAGATAACGCAGGTCGTACCAGAACAAAAGGAGTCTTGAGTTGCAGAGTTAGCAACACCGCCGGCGGACAGCGGCGCGATGTTAGTCGTAGCACCGTCGGAGGCACGTTTCACCTGGTAAAGTGAGCCGGAGTAGGCGCTGTAGAGGGAACGAGTAGTACTGTGCGCGGCTACACAGGGTGTGCCGCCGGTAGCGTAGATATCACAAGGCCCTGCGGCGACAAGGGAGCCTGTGGCAACAAGACATAAAGCGAGTACGGATCGTGAGGACATTTTTAATCTCTTATGATGGGAACGGCTGGATAGGCACGTCTATGCGTAAACTTATAGATGAAAAGCTTAACAGCTACTATATTAGAACAGTTGCGACGAGAGGATATATATAGACATCGATTACCAGGGTGGATAACCTCATATACATTCCATTGGAGGAGTAACCAAGTGCGCCGACCGAAGCATCGGGGTAAGTGTCGGGTAAGTGTCGGGGTAAGTGTCGGGGTAAGTGTTGACGCATTTACTAGGAGCACCTATCATAACTCCGAACGTAAGAGCTACACTAGATCTGTACTTGAAACAAGAAACCAGGATCAATTTGACTCTGGAAGATCGAAATGTATCGGTAAAAAGAGACATGAGATATAAAATGAATAATTGGAGCATCATAGAGGCGTACCTCGTATCGTGATTCGTTTTTGTCATGCTTATAACATGAACAGCGATCAATATCAAATCGGATAAAACAATATATATAGCAGTATAGCCAAGGTATCCAGTGAATATGCGGGGTACATTAGTAAAAAGCTTAATCTAGTTTATGGCAGTAAACAGTTCTCCATCATTCAATTTGTACGTGTGTCAAGGTACTATTTGCGCACCACTGAATATCCAGAGTGAAGGCAAGGATAAAGCATGAATGAGCTTCAAGAGGAGCGTTTATCGGAAACAAATACCGAATATAGCACATCAACATGCCATTCGCCTCCTATGCCCTGGAAACCTTATTTGTATATCTGCCGAACGTCCTGCCGCCCCAATGACCACTCTCTTCGGGTCGGAAAAAACCTGCCTATTTATAGAATAAGTCATATCACCAAAGACTACCATTTTGTTCATAACAACCGAAGCATTTGAGGAGAGACTGGAGTAAGAAAGAGCTGAATATATATATTGATCTCGTACAATTAGATTTTTTAGTTGTAAGAAAGCTATAGGGTGAATATCTAAACTAATATTACTCTCAAAATATAAATCATCCAACTTCTCGGCTTTAACCACATATAGGCAGGGTTTTTCTGGCCTGAAGAGCTACTATACCCGGGAATACCTACCGGATCCTCGGCTCAACATCCGTTAGCTTCTAGCCTAGATCAAATCGCCCACGCTTGCCGCCCACGCTGCAGCCCATATAAGATGTTCAGTCGCTAGTCCCTATCTGACATTTGATTTTAGAAGCCAACCTCTACATCGCTTAAATTTGTTGTGCTATACTGGTTAGCCTGGTTGCTGCAATGAGAGTCTCTGTGTTCAGACTTTCCTTGATCTCGGGCATTTCTGCCCAGCGGTCTGTAATAATGGGGACCACTGTCGCACCGAGCAGCACTTCCCGAGTCTCATATTCTTCCACGCAGACGGCCGCTCCGCCGACAGGCACATTCACTAATTCAGTCCTCTATGAGGACTTCGCGGACAACGATATCTTCCGGTTGAACGACACTTACTACTACTCTGCATCGAACATGCACTTCAGTCCAGGAGCGCCAATTCTATGATCCTACGATCTTGTCAATTGGGAGTTCGTAGGACATTCAGTCCCATTCTTGAACTTCGGCTCACAGTACAATATGACCGGCAATCAGACCGCTTACCCGCAAGGCAGCTGGGTGTCAACACTGCGTTACCGCCAAAGCAATCGTCTTTGGTACTGGATTGATTGCGTAGGCTTTTAAAATACCTACATTTACATAGCACCCCAAGTAGCTGGGCCATGGACGCAATCTGCTAGTATGCTAGGCACGTGCTATTACGATTGTGGTCTCTTGATTGACGATGATGATACCATGTACGTTGTCTACGGCGGTACGAGTGTTAGCATGGCGCAGCTGTATGCCGATGGATTAAGCCAAGTGAAAACACAGCCAATGTTCAACTCGGAGGATGCAGGGAGCAGCAGAGTTGAAGGCAATCCGCTGTATAACAAAGATGGCTACTATTATATTCTCGATATGACAGCCAAGGAACGACTGTAATCTGGAAGGCAACATGTCTGTTCGGCCCCTCTACCAAAAAGATCCTTGTCGGCAACATCAACTCCCTGTCCTTGGTGGTGGAACACTCGATCAAGACAATCTCATTCAGACCCAGAATGATGATTGGCATTCCATGTCGTTCTCGTGGGCATATCCAGCTGGTCGTCTGCCAGTTCTAGCACCTGTCACATGGGGCAGTGACGATTTCCCCATTCTAACAACAGACTCATCTGGAGAATGGGGTTTATCTTATCCAAATCCTCTGCTACCCATCCCCTGGGCAGTTGGACCGGTGTAGATAAATTTCAGGGAAGCAGACTTAGCGTTGCGTGGGAATGGAATCACAACCCTGATCCAAGCAAGTATAGCGTCAACAATGGTCTAACACTCTCGACAGCACTTTCGACAGCTACCATTACGAACGGCTTCTTTCATGCCCGAAACACACTTACCCATCGCCTTCACGGCGAGTTCCCCGTGGGCATTGTTGCTATCGACTTTACCAAGATGGGCGACAGGGATGTCATTGGTCTGGCGGCATTCCGTGATGTAACTTCATGGACCGGAGTTGTTCGTAATGGCACCGACTATACTATTCAAGTGAGAGTAAACGCAAAGCAGGATGAGTCTACTTGGGCCACAACTAGCACTGGCACGGTTGTGGCTACTGTTCCAATTACAGGCCGCCAAGTCTGGTTCCGCGTTTCTTTGGATGCTATAGCTAGTGGAACTAAGCCGGCACAGTTCTACTGTAGTACTCATGGCTCTAGCTTTACTCCACTTGGTCCCTCGGCTCAACTGTCGTTGGGCTGGTAGATTTTCATGGGCTATCGGTTTGGGACATTTGGCTTTGCAACGAAGGCACTTGGCGGATCCATATTAGCTTCTCTATTCGTAAATGGTTAACATGATAGCGTTATGCCGATTTGCTCTAATCGTTCAATAAATACCCTCGTACAAAACCACATTCACAACTTTGCGTTATCTTTGCTCTCCGCAAGCGAAAAGACATCGATCCACCCCTCACCACTCGGCTTTCTTTTCCCACCCTCATAACCCTTATTCAAGTAGACCTCACTCTCTCGTCCCCATTTTAAGAGTTGGTTTTCAGATCCCCAGTCTCCCATAGCCATTAGACCAATTGGGATCTTTCCCTCGTCCGCCCTCTTGACAGGATCGACATACCCAACTGGAACGCTGATCGCAGGATTTCCGCAGAAGTTAGCAATCCATACATATTCCATACTTCGAAATGTGCCGTCTCCATCCTTGCAGCCGTGTTTCAGGTCTTCCTTTGATTTGATATCCCATCCTGGCATCGGGCTGGTTGGGGTTACTATAACCATACCTGGATATTTCTCATATAAGTACGCAAGATGTTGCATGAGAATGTTTCGCATTTGTTGAGCCAAGCGATAGTCCAGAGCAGAAGTCTGGTTTCCGACGACTGAGAAAACCACCTTGTTGGCGGCGTTGAGTTCTGAAAGCCAAGAGGTAGACGTAAGCGGTTGATTTGGAAGATGTTGGGAGCGGGCACGAATAGTTAGCTCGGTGAGAACGGTTAATGCGTGCGCCTTCTGACCTTCAGCGAGGTAAGGAATCTCTAAATCTACAATGTTGTAGCCCAGTTCGTTTTGATAGTAATCTACAGCCCTTTGGCAGACGTCGAGGATCGATTTATGAGTCGTTACACGATAGTAGATTTATTGTTGCCAAAGAAGCGAACTAATCATATTTAACATTGACATGCTACGACTAACATTAGATTCCGTCCGGTCTACCCTAGAGGGAGAACCTTTGAAATTCTAATACTTCGCTTTCTATTACCCTACGCACCGACAGCCAAAAGGCTCCTGACAGTATCGACAGTACACCGCTCAAAATCAATCCACTCAATCCCCAAAATCTTAGTTGCCCTGGAGTTATCATAACCAGGAATCACCGGGCCGTGCTCACCACCTTTCACATCCTTCGACAGAACCTTATCACTCAGCTCTGGTAAGTTCTTCTGCACAGCCGTCGCAATCTCTCGATTACAGAAGTTACCTCCTATAGTGAAGAAACGCTTTCCACCAGCCTCTTGCTTCTCAAATGCAGCAACATGCGCATATGCCACATCACGAACGTCAACATACAGGTTCACACCCATATAAGAGAGGATCTCGTCTTTCCATTTACCCTGAATGAGATCAACGAAGCGAGCGTTGGATGTATTTATGGATAAGAGCGAGCTGAGACGGTGAATGATGGGTCCGAAGACAAGAGGTGGACAGATAGTGACGAGATCGAAGTTAGGTTTTTCTTCTTCGACGAACTGCCATGCTGAGCGCTCGGCTACGGTTTTAGATACTCTATAGGAGGTTCCCTTGTTATCTCCGAGACCGTCTTCGTATGTCATGGAATTCCAATCAGTTTCGCTCCAGGTTTTTTTTGGATCCTTAAGTCCTTCTTCTGAAAGCATGGCGACAAAGGAACTGGTTACAACGACCCTCTTTACACCAGGAGCAAATTTCTTGATGGCTTTCAATATAGACGTGGTTCCGATGATGGCAGGGTCTAGGAGTTCTGTTTTTGGGTCTGTCCAATTATAATGAAATGGTGAAGCGGCTGATATTAGTCAGATCAGTACCATGCCGTATAAATGGGGATCTGACACTAATTAGAACTTGGGTCTACATACTGTGAAGCACGATATCAAGACTAGGGGTCTTGACCACATCATCAAATGCATCGGGCTGTGCGATATCGGGGACGATGGCAACGGATAATTTGGCCCCTGGATGTGCATCGAGGATTGTAGAGGCCTTGTCTTTCGATCTGACTGTGGTGACTACCTCATAGCCTTTTTGGATTAGAAATTCGAGGATATGGGCTGGATATTGTCAGAAAGCTTGTAAGCTTAAAGCTCGTGTTCCGATATTACATACTGGCGATAAAACCTGATCCACCTGTTGCAAATAGTAAGCAGTCGAATAATATGGCAATACAAATAACTTTCAGACTGGAAAGAAACGAGGTCCAAGGAGCATGAAACTATGATCACGAACCTGTAAGTAATACTTTGGTCATTGCGGGACGCCTTTTAATATTTCAATCTGTTAGATGAGTTTTCTGTTTCGGAATATTGAGTTTCGATGTAGGCTTCACTTCGATTTCGATATCGAACAAGAATGAAGAAGTGAAAAAGATGCGTATGAAGATACTTAAACATAAAGAAAAGATCACTATATATAATGGCCGGAGGCGGGGCTATCTAAGTTTTGATGAAGCTACTAAATAAGATATCTGAAGAGACCTTATATAATTATAAGCTTTATCCTTGTTAGTGCATATCATTTAATATATACCTGAGTAGTAAGATGCAAGTCAGATTCCCTAAGAAGAAAGATATCCGATTGCTTATCTTGTACTAAGCGATCCATCTATATGCCCGATATGTGGGTTCATATCACGTATATTCTCGGGGGCTTACGTGACCCCGATTTGTGAGGGTTGCTTCTTAATTGTTGACCCTATCAAAATGCGACCGGTGCAGCGACCTGATTAATCAGGCTGGTACCCCCTCAAAACTGGCTGCAGCTCATTAAATGACTGTCGCTCAAATACATTTAAATCGGTACAGCCATATACATTCAATTGGTGATAATTATAAATATATAATTTGATCTATTAGTTTATAATAATATCAATTGCTTTGCTTATAAATCTAATCTCTAAAAGTAGAATATAAAGAAAAAAGTAAATAATACAAGAACTTATAAAGAATCTAATTACCCGGTCAAAGTCTTCGCCACTTCTTTCAATATCATACTCGTAAGCGTCTATGATTTAATCTCAAGACTACGTGCCATCTCCATCATACGCAATCCACTGTCGATTTGATCAACAACATTGTTTGCCGTGTACCCTTCCCAGTCGGTACAAGTCTCTAGCATGTTGTTTTTGATGTCAGATCTTCCCGCTAAGTCTTGAGGTCGCTCCATGACCATGATCGCAAATCCTGCGCTGACGTGCCAAGCGACATGGCAATGGAAAGGCCAGATACCCGGATTATCAGTCTCAAATTGGACAGCCAAGTGACCATTCGGAGGCAGCATATGTGTATCTCTGCGTAATGGGTTCTTGGGGTTGGTGACTGTGCCATCCCACTCACCAGGGCCTTCGTGCAGCACTTGGAAGTCATGTCCGTGCAAATGCATGGCATGTGCAAAGGTAAGATTATAGAAAGCAGGATTCGAAGGGTCAACCTTTTGGTTCTCCCAAACGATGCGCACGACTGAGCTGTTGCCAGTACTGTAGACATTCCATTCCGGGTCGAGAGATTTATTACCTTCTTCGGCCACTCTCAGGATCGGTTGGTTGTAATTGATCCGGAACGTCTGGTTGTTCTCTAGGTATGCCTCCTGGTTCGTGGCATTGAGTGAATCTAAAACTTGAATGGTGATGACTTTGTCTGGGGTCTTGACTGGAGAGACAGTGGCAGGTACAGTGCTTGATAACGCTTCGTTGGAGCAGTTGAGGCGGCT
Organism: Clarireedia sp. CPB17; assembly: GCA_002242865.1. NCBI lineage: Eukaryota > Fungi > Ascomycota > Leotiomycetes > Helotiales > Rutstroemiaceae > Clarireedia > Clarireedia sp. CPB17. The sequence goes on along the minus strand of LLKJ01000116.1, from coordinate 32,283 downwards.
TTCGGTGAAAACCTGGGGCTTGCTGGTTGGGAGTTTCCGGGCGGCAGCATCTTTAGAGTTATAGTAGATTGCCGCGAGACTGTATGGCTGCCTGGGGAGAGCGCAGTTTGCTGAGAGATTGCCGCGCATGAAGTATGCTTGTTTTGCCTTGGATCCTGTCTTTCCCTTGACGATGACATCGGAACGCTGGCCAACCTAATAGTCAAGTTAGCGAGGCGAATGAAGCGTTTTCCATTGTTAAACTTACACCAAGAGTAATGTAATTTGTTTTATACGGCTTTATCGGAACGTAATCCATCGAAATGACTTCTAGCTCATGGTCGTCGACTGTGAAGTATTGAAGGCCTGCCGATCCGCCATTGATCACACGCAACAAATGGTCCTTTCCTTCCTGGAACTGGAACGTGTTGATACCAGCATTGCTGACACATGGGGTTCCATCCTTCACAAGTGAGCAATCATAGTTCATCCTACCGTTAATCACGTTGTTATCGGAAAACGCTGGCGCTTTATTCACACCTACAACACCCATGATGCCATCGATCAACTTCGTATAATCAGGATGCCAATCTATGTTTGTGCATTAGCATTCCATGATTATTTGAGGGAGTGTGAATTGGAACTCACAATCACTAAGCAGCACGGGACCGAGATCAACGTCATATTTTTGCGACATTGGGCCATAGAAGACAATAGGTCCAGCTGCGCCAGAAGATATCTGAGCAGAGTAATGAGAGTGGTAGAAACTGGTTCCAACATGATCCGCGCGAAATCTGTACGTGTAGTTCGATCCTGGAGCGATGGGGCATTGTGACACTTTTCAAATTAGTACTTCTCAAACTCTAACTCAGGCCGGAGGGATTCAAACTCACCACCTGGAACGCCATCTGCCCAAGGGGTATCCTTTTGTCCCAGTGCATGCCAGTGAATTGAGGTTCCTTCCTCTGGGCTTACAATGGAGTTGGTGACTGTAATTTCAACCCAGTCACCCCAATTGGCTTCAATCAAAGGCCCAGGATACTGTCCATTGATGACGATCATTTCCTTTTCGTACCCATCGGGAGCCAGAGTAGTCCTGGCAATTTCAAAGTTGTACTTTCTGGTGACATTGGTGACAGGGGTTTCTTGATGCGCTGTATCTCCATGATATTGAAGCGAACCCCATGGATTCTTCAAACCTGTTAGCACTGATATGTCTGATGATAGGTGTGTTGCGACTTACAGTTTTGCCCAGATGTTTGGGCAGGTTCTGCCAAGCAGTCAAGTCCTTGATGCTACAATAATCAGCCTCTGTTTGCGTGCATTGCAAAGTTAGGTCTGCGAGTTTTACTCACCCATTGGTCTGCTCAGTGGTCATATTGCCGAAAAGTGGCAAGGCCCCAGAGAGCAACTTCGCGAAGAACGACGACATTATTTGTTCGAGGATGGCTTTGTGAGATGCAGATAAAGAGTAACCAGTGGCGAAGGTTGGAAGTACAGATGCAATACACTTGATTTCAGAAAAGTCGAGTGCAAATTGCTGTTTGATCTGTTCCGGACATGGACGTCTCTTCCTGAGTTTTTATATTCCTTCATCACGTCTTCATTCGTAAGACCTAGCCTTATTCCTTTGAACTCCAGCTACTTCGTAAAATACAGCCCATCCTAACCCAACCAGCATAGTGTCGTGCACGGTTGGTTCCTCCTTTCACTTTGATCCAGCCAAGGTTCATAGCCAGCCTAGAAAGATACCGTCCCAACTATCACGGCTCACTTCGACGGTATGTCAGGCATGTTCAGAGGATTTCTAAGGGACTTGAATGAACGTCGCTTACCACAGTCATCTGTTAGTGAAGGATGAGCAATAATACCGTATTCAATAGGGGCATCTTACCCGAGTTCTTGGACAGCAGGATCAATTGAGTTTGATAGCAGTTATATTTAGATACTTGAATGTGATTATCGGTGTGACTGATTCCCTTGATGCCTATTCTAAACCAAGCCTCAAGCTATCAGCCTGAGCTATCGAAGAGCTAGATAGAATGCTTATTGAGGAAAAATGTTATATGAGCTCTCGGAAAGAGGCACAGCGGGTCGGATAATCAAGAAAATATTGTAGAGAGTTGGGTGAATCATCTAACTATTGATTTTCAATCCTTTATTACAGTATTGATTATGCCCGCCCGATCTTCACACCAATCATTAAGCACCTAGTGCACATAATTGTGAAGTAGATGAATTCGCTCTGTGAGGCAAAGTCTGACCATATATATCTGAATACAGCTTGGTTCGAACCAGTCTAGGTTTTCCATCTTATCTAACCATTGAGTGTGTCATCACAGATACACAAGCACGAATCCCTAATACTAGGGGTATCCGACTTTCTCCAACCTGGATGGCTGCGATTGGTGCCAAACATCCAATCCTGTTGGTATAGATTCTCAAGCTTGTTGCTTACACTCGCCTTCTACGTTTTTCAGGGTTATGAGTTAGCCTAGCAGCCAAGAGTAAGCAAAATAAATGGACTTGCTATATGGTACGAGCGAATCTACCAGTCTGGAAATGTTTCTAGATACAAGGATGTAGATCCTGAAACATGTTCCTTGGAGGCTCCAATTATTTCGTGATCACGCCACGTGGATAAGATTTTCAGTTCAGCGGATTGATTAATGGCGCGCCGTGCAGGGTCCCCACTCTCCGCTAGCGGATCACAGCTCTGGGCATGAGCTGAGCTTACTTCCTACAAGCCCCCCACTCTTCTCTAGAGGGTCCTTACTGTGAGTATGAGCTGAGGTTACGCCAGCGGATCATCATTGGCAGCTTGCTGCCAAAATATTATTAGCCACCCACGTGACCACAAATTGTAAGTGTTGCTTCTTAATTTTGTCGCACGGGCCACTTCCTCTGATTGGCTGAAAAAGTGTCACACGATCCTGAATATCTGATTGGATATTAATGCCTTTTTTTTCCTGCCCAGAGCGGTCAACCATCACGGAGGTTTAAATACCGACCCCATCAAAAATCCTTCTGCGGCCGACCTGATAAATCAGGCTGCACACATTTCAAAATGGCTGCAGCATAGTAAATAGGTTGCAGCCATATGCATTTAAATGGGCTATAGCCATATGTATTTGAATGGTTGTAGCCCAGATGCATTTAATGGCTGGAAATACAGGTGAGGGTTATATAATTTATTTGCACATCTATATGCATAATGGTTTGTAACCCGTGATTATGTTTGTATGGTGCAGTGGTATAAGTGATGATTCTAATTCAAAATTTTTAAAAAATTAATGATTATTAAATAATGACTAATCTGATCCGCTATTGTGAAGCTACTCCGCCCCCATGGAGTGGCCCTCGGAGAGTCAGCGGGAGCGTCTTCCGGGCCAATAGGATTTTTCAAGCTATTCTTCCTAAAAAAGGGGCTCGCGTGTTTGGAACAAATCTTTGAAGTGATGGCTCAATTCCCTAGTGGTTATCAGAATCATAATGATCATGGGTTTTGATAATCAATCCAACGTTTTTTGATATTCTAAACTTTTTTGTTGTTAAACTATCTACAATTTCCCCTTATCAAGCATTATCGATGCTTAAGATGACCAAGGATAACCACCTGGTTGGAGTGGAGCAGTCAAAAATCCCAGCTTGGTGAGCTTCTTCTCCACGACCTCAGACTTGTGCGCCTCTAACTCAGTCACATCCCAGTTGGCATGAAGGTAGCCGCCCTTCAAGTAGTCGGCCTTAGGAGTATCCAGGTACAAGGTCAAGCCAGCCGTTAGAACGGCCTTATCAATAGCGAATGGTGTAAAGGCATCGATAACAACTCCTCGTCCATTTTCGGCCTCAACGAGACCAGGGTGAACCGAGAACACGCGGAGGTTAGGATGCTCCAGATCGAGGTGCTCGCCCAACTTGATAATAGCGAGCTTGGAAATGTTGTAGCCCGACATACCTGGGACTACCATGGAGGCAAGCAATGAGACGAGGTTGATGAGGGTACCTTTGCCGCCGGTGGTGTTGATGAAGCTGTGGGCAATGTTGTATGCACCCTTTACGTTGACCTCGAAGTTATTCCACCAGTCAGCAGGGGCCATGCCACCAATGGGACCAGCGTTGGAGATTGATGATGTGTTGACGACGACATCAACTTTGCCGAACTTGGCGGCAGCTTGCTTGAAGACGCTCTCTACATCAGCCAATGATGAGATGTCACCCGTAACGGTAATCACATTGGACTTGGTTGTGGCGTCGAGGTCCTTGACTGCCTTCTCTAAGGTCTCTTGGGTACGACCGACAAGAACAACGCCTTTGGCTGAAGCAGTGATCCAGGCCTTCGCAACTGCCTAAGATATTGTTAGTACAGGAATTGCGAAGCATAAGTGGAAAAGTGTCATAAGGAGACTTACGAAACCAATACCACCGGCGGCACCGAAAACCACAACGACTTTCTTGTCGGCGATCAACTCTGGATTCTTGGGGTCAACAGCCGGGTACACATCTCTCTGCATGCTCTTGGTGAGCATGAAAGGGGAGGTGTAAGCGTTAGCATCGAAGTCTGCCATGGTGAAAGTGATAGTGGCGTGAGGAGAAGGATTGGGTATGGTTTTTTGAATGAAGATGAAAGATACACGAGATAAAGACTCAAGGCGGAAATTGGAGCATAACATAAGTACGATTTACTGGCTGCTCTGTGAGGCTTTTTCCATTCCCGAAACGGCATGTCGCTTGGTCGGATTGGTGCTTAGAAATGTTATGCATATCCATTACAAATCATCTTGTACGAAGGTGGGCGCTAATTCGGATGCGACTCTGCACCTCACTTCGTACAGTAGGGCCTATGAAAGTAAAATGGATCAAATTCAGCCTCAATAGATAGGCTTGATTCAATTTAGATACGTTAATCAGAGCTCTTGTAATTACAATGGAAGTTTCATAATTCCAAGTATTCTATTGGTTTAAACAATGATTAAACTGATTTAAACAGGACTATATTTAGCTGCACGATCTATAGCGGATAAACGGCACCCTAAATTCTCACAGTCGTATCCAACATCATGACCAATATCGTGACCAATATGATGCCGATCCTCTAAATTCTCACAGTCTTACTGTATCCAACGGGATGCCGAGCTTCCTACTTTGTAAGCTGAGGACGCTCTACTAGTATTTGCTTATCTCCACATCGTCGATAAACTAGCTAGGACTTGGTATTGGACGGGGCGCCCCCCATTCCCCCAACCAAAAACCTATCTAAAGAGTGGGATAACTGTTTATAGTAAGATTAAACCATGCGGATGAAGACAAGTAAGCGCTAGTTATGTATGCTAAATGCTCACAGAGTCCCCCACTTACAAGGCTCCGCGTTCCGCTCAATGATCCTCCCCCGGACCAAACGTAAGTTTTTCCATATCTTGCCGCCTAAAATGTAACCTTTGATCCCTAACAGATAGCACTTGTCCGATTCTATCCGCGGTCTGATAGTAAGCAAAGTGGGACCGCTTATCGCCTCGCCCTATCTGAACCCATACCGGCTTAATTCCGGAAAATCTCCAATAATATACTCTCCCCACCCCTGAACAAAGGGTAAAAGTTTTGGTGGCAACACATACTAAAATATTACCTTTGTTCAGGGGAGGGGAGAGTATGATACTTATTGGAAGGCGTCTAGAATATGATCAATGCGTCTGACTCCAGCAAGGGTTTCTGATTTCATAATGAATATACATACTGCGGATACTGGTAGTCTGCAAAGACGTTGAATTTGAATAGTCTGAAGCTTCGAAGACATAGATCTTCAAAAAACAAACATACTCTATACTCGAATTAGTGCTTTCAACATGTCTACTTACACCATCTCTCATGAAGTGAAGATACCTAGCGACAAGATAGCAGCCCTTCGCACAGTCTCGTTGTACGAGCTTCAAAATGGTTCACCCACAGAACACACTCTTTTGCTACACACCTGTATCGAAGATGGCTTCTTCTATCTAGACCTCACACACCCAAACTTCTCTTCACTTTTGAGGGGCGTCGACTCCGTGTTTGACCTCTCCAAAGACTTGTTTAATTACCCAGAGGAAATCAAGTCTTTGTTCGATGTGGATAAGATCTCTGACATGAAGCTCAACGGCTATAAGCCCAAGGGTCGAAACGTCGTCACTAAGGATGGCAAGATGGACGGATTTGAGAGCTGGCAGGTAAGACATCAAATCATACCTCACTAGTCCAGATAGCAATACTAACATACTATTCTTTATTATAGATATCTCGAAATGGACTTTTGCAACTTACAGATGATCCTTTTCCACATCCCCCAGCAATTGCCGAGCATCAGTCTGCTGTTCGCGGCCTGATTCATGGCTTAAGTTCTGCTGCCAACACTGTCTTCAGCTCTCTCTCCAGCTCTCTATCTATCCCTAAGGGTCAACGCTTCGAGGATTTTCAGAACCTGACTCGTCCATCGCCTGATATTTTGCGTGTGCTCAAGTACCATGCCAATCTTAATGCAGACACCGTTCCACAGACGCCGCATACGGACATTGGCAGCTTAACCTTTGTCTTTAGTACCACACCCGGTCTCCAAGCTTTGCCTATAGGTGTAGATCAAAAACCTGGCTCATATAGCGAAGATGACTGGCGATACGTGGCTCCTCGAGCTGGGCACGCCATTGTCAATATTGGTGATTGTCTGACTATGATGACTAATGGGCTGCTGAAGAGTGCCCTTCACCGTGTAGGACCTGTTGAAGGAACCGTCATGCCTGAGCGGTATAGTCTGGCATATCTCATGAGACCAGAGGATCAGACGATGTTGCGGGTACTAGACAGTCCCCTCATTCCTCGGTCAGTGAGCAATAGCGAGGATGCTGTTACAAGCGGAGAGTGGATCAGAAAGAAATTCAAGGCTCTTAGAGGTAGAAAAGACGCGGGAAATTATGACCGTATTATTGCTGGCGGAAGAGGAATTATGATATAAATTGTACATGTTAGGCGGTCTTTGGGATGTTAGAAATGGATTAAATTAGTAATTTTTATTTTATTTTATCGTATTGTCCAATACCACTTTACAATGACCTTCTTGCATCTTGTTTTTTTCGAAAACTGCAAAAAAGTAATTTGTGCAAGTTTATATAGCTTTGATGCGAGTTGCGACGCGATAGTAACAGATTGAAAGAGGGCCGAGACTTGATATCTGTACGCAGTGCTAATTTACCATTTCAATCTCGAAATTGAAGTGTTAGAAGAACACAGGCGGACTTTATGAAATAAGTACATCATTTTAAATTTCAAAACGATTCCCATGCAAAATTCTTAGAAAATATCGTGCAAAGACTTTTAGGTCACTTGAGACATTGGAAGACTATATGCTGGAGTTCTGGAACAAGTTGTAATTAAGAAATCAAGATATTCATTTATTCTAAGTCAAAATATCATATTGCATGATTGACGCACTCCCTCCATCCGTTCCTTCTAAAATTTTCCAGATCTGGCATTCTATATCGATTGTTCCTTCAACAACGCAACGCCTAAGCCAATCATACCAGTTTTATACCCTATACCAAAATCTTTACTAGATGGTTTCCATTCTCTAGAGTATTTGATGCTATCATATTGAGGACTGAACCTATCATAGGAGCAGACCCTGCCTGACGCTTTTGAACCGCGGCCGCTAGCCGGTCGAGAATTGCCTCTGTTTCATGCCACCCCACACACCCATCTGTTATACTAACTCCATATTTCAGGCATTCATTGCTTCCCATGCCAGGAACGTCTTGTCGTCCTACGGAAAGAAAACATGTTAGCGGGCGTTTTAAACATGGCTTCATCGCTGCTGGACGTACCTTCATGAATGTTACTCTCAAGCATAACCCCCATGATGGGAGCATCGGCGGCAATTTGGTCGGCTAAACAATCTGCAACTTTGCCCTGGTTGCGGTAGTCCTTCGATGAATTTCCGTGACTACAGTCAACAACAATGCATGGCTTCTTTCCAGCGCGGAGGAGCTCCTTTTCAGCATCGCGGATATGCTCAGGACTAAAGTTAGTTCCTTGAGTGCCTCCCCGAAGAATCATAAAGGTATCCGTGTTTCCGGGGCTGATATGATAGCTGAAGCTGCCCTCTTCGTCGACACCAATTACGGTATGTGGCCGAGATGTTGCTTCCATGGCGTCTATAGCGACTTTGAGCCCTCCATCAGTGCCATTTTTAAAGCCCACAGGCATGGGCATTTCACTCGACATCTCTCGATGAGTCTGGCTCTCCGTAGTGCGTGCGCCGATAACACCAACGGCCAGAATGTCTGTGAAGTAGTGCACAAGAAGAGGGTTCAGAAGCTCCGTGACGACTGGAAGACCTTTCTTTGCAATATCTATCATGATTTTGCGTGAAACGTATACGCCCTTGTTAAGGTTGGGGTTGGTGTTTTGCAAGTCTCCGGGTCTCTGAGTATAGTCTGGGTCATGTACTAAACCTTTCCAGCCAACTGTTGACCTTGGCTTTTCGATGTAGACACGCATGACTATCAGAAGCTCGCGATGATGCTTCTTTGCTGCTTCAGCAAGAAGCGAAGCATAATCAAGGGCGGCTTCAGTATCATGAATGCTACATGGCCCAACAATCACCAGTAGACGGCCATTAGAAGTTCTTTTTGACAGTAGGGCTCTGACAGCATCGCGGGTCCTTTGAACATTCGCCTGTGTATCTTCATCCTATGCTGAGCGTGAGTACGAACGCTAGACTTTCTCATGTTCTCGGAGAACTTACAAGAGGTAAGGCAAGCTTAACTCTACTAGGTTCCAGAAGTGGTGCTCTGAGGCCTTCAACGGGTTGGTGAATGCCTCGCATTGCTTCTACAAAGGAAGAAACTGTGTAAGCACAAATGGATAGTTGAACTGGTATTCGTCGATGATATCTGAGCTTTTAGAAAATGTACCAACTATTCAATGAATAGACAGTGCTATATTACAACTTTTTTGACTGTATCAAAATTGACCACAGGTTATATATTGGATTTCTACTGGTTACTTGCCATCGCTGCCATTAACCACTGTCCGTTCGTGGATTTAACCTCGACACTGTGTCATACCCAGTAGCTGCGCTGCATTTCGCCATTCTCAACCATTCCACGATAAGCATATAACGATCTTCAAGGCTACCAGTATTCTGTTCTATTCTACCCTGCGGCTTAGTTCGGGATGTGGATACTTCGGCTGAACGTCTAGAATCTGCTGGACTAGTTGTCGCATTCCAAAGATTATGCCTGTTGTCTTAGTACAGTGGCATGGCTGGGCTGACTAGAGTTCTTGAAAATCACGCATATCTGACCCCGCTTAGATTATGATAGGACGACATACCCCTTTACCGCTTGAAAGCCTTATTGCGGACCTTGGGTGCAATCCGCAGGATAGGCTACTCGCTCGTGTCGACCAGGATTCTCATCCTGCAGGAAGCCAATAAGATAACAGGGTATTCGATATCGCTGAGTTGATAGATGTAAGCTTGTAAGCGAAGCTTCCGTTCAGTATTAATGTACCACCGGAGGTATATCTATATTAGGTATAAGTTAGACCGAAAACCATACAGACGTACGAACGTACTTCGTACATGTACATTGATTGGTATCCACAGATGCAGTCAGATTTCTTATCTAGCATTAAAAGGTATCCGTGGTTGTTACTATCCCGCCCCCCCGGATAGTAACACCTTTTTGAGTTCCATGGGTGGGTCTGTACGTAAGTACTAAGCACCCGGCCCCGCTTCGTCATAGCACAAAAAATGCGACACTTTGATGGGGTAAGATAGATGCCTCAGTGTCGTACTTTTTTTTCGAGAGTAGGGTAGTGCTTAGCCTAGGCTATGGGTGGAATTCCACGATGTAACACGTTCAAAGTGCGAGGTCGCATCGTGTGCTCTTCTAATCGGACCATGAAATAATTGCACTAATGCATGCAGATTGCAATCTAGCGGTGCCACTTCATTACATTCTGAGTATTGGTGCATTGCATTGAAGGATTCATGAGAGTCTTGGTTTTCTCTTTCTATTGCATTGTAATATGATAGAACAACTTTTTGAAACTGTGCATTGGGAATCCTAACCCAATTCAGCTGATGCTGACTTACTCTAAGAATGCGCTTCAGGCTTCGAGTTTTTACAGCTCACGTGCTAGTAGAGAAGTGAAGGATGGCGGTTATGTTGTCATCTACGGTAGATCTAATAGGTAGTCTCATGTGATATAAAATCTACTTCGGTTTGTAACAGACATTCAGAGAAGTGACCTCAAGTTAACTGCTCTTCTTGCTTTGAAACTCATCTCATACTCGTCTCACCATAAAGCTGATTTCATCATGTCTACTACAACCGTTTCTCAAACATCAAAACCAACGCTCAATGGAGCCCCCACAGGCGCAGAATACTGGTGGCGTACCAGCGGCCAGGATCTCGCCAATATGATGAAGGAGGCGAATTATCCAGAGGAGATCCAGCAACGATTCCTGGACTTCTACAAACAAACAGTTTGTCCCCAGCTCGGTTCAGAACCTACAGCCAACTCGGCGAAAAGTGGGCTAGGCTGGGACGGTTCTCCGTTTGAGTACAGTTTTGAGCTCAAGAACACAAGTGCCTCAGAATCTGTGCGGTTTGCTGGAGACTTTGGAAATCTCAGTTCTCCAGAGGATGATGAAGCTGGACCATTGGTTTCGAGAGGTCCGCACAAGATCGTCGAGCAATTTGTTGGACGAACGGCAGATTTCGACGACGCTTGGTACAACTCCCTGCTCAAATTCTTTGATCAGTCACACCAGCCCAAGAGCAAGCAACTTGAGCTTGTCGCCAAGGCGGGGCATCAAACCCCAATTGTTATCGGATTCGATCTCTACTCGAAAGTTCCATCAAATCCCAATGCATTACCGTTCATGGGCAAGGCTTATTTCCCGCCTTGCCACTACGCCGCTGCAAAGGGTATCACTCGCTGGGACGCCATATCTGAAGCCATTCATCAGCTTCCAGATGTAGCTTCTTACCCCAACGTCACAAAGTCTCTGAATATTATCGCCGAATATTTGGAATCCAAGCCAGAGAGCTGGAAGGACGGTGCACGATATCTAGCCACAGACTTCACGAAGGCAGGAAAAGCCCGCCTCAAGATCTATTTGCGCTACCCAGGCGAGTCCTTCGACGAGATCTGGGACTACTACACACTGGGAGGACGCATCCCCGCAATGGATGAGGACAAAGCTATGTTCAAGGACATCATTGACTTCACGCAACCTGGTGGCCAGACTGCCGCTGTAAATTCCGACTTACACTTCACAAACTTCCGTCGGAAAATGACCTGTATCTACTTCTCACTTTCACCTAACAATCCAACTCCAGCTCCTAAGATTGGTATTTACCCCGCCAATTATGCTGCCAACGATGCAGTCATCGCAAAAGGAATCGATCAATGGCTCCAGAAATACAACTGGCCTCTACCAAAAAAGAGCATTGAGGAGCAGACGCGAAGTGTATTGTAAGTCGCTGAATTATTTTCACTTGTGATATACAAAGATTTGCTAACGGGACTTTTCAGCCCACATCGAAAACCAGAAGACAAGACCGGTCTTTTCACATTTATCTCTTTGGGAAGAAAGGAGGATCCGACTAAGAAGGATTTGAGTATTCAAATATACTACGCGCCGGAGCTGATTGCTCACCCACGTTTCTGAATGACATGATATATTATGTTGTTGATGAATTGATGATGCCAGTTACACGGTTATGACCAAATCTTTTGGGGCAGCAGACTTAAGTTTGGAAAGATACATCAGCATGATCCACTTGTAAACATATTGAGTGGGGATCTGACACTAGCAAAGTTAGGGCTGTTGAGCTCAAATGGCTCTCATCCAAATCTAGAAAATCATCCGTTGCATAGATTGTACATAGTAGAGAAAATAAATGAATACAAAGCCACCTCACTTAATTGGTCGAAGACGAATACTCGCTAAAGCGTCCGAGTGGGGTACAGTCCAATGGGTATTAACTTTGGCAAGCCTATAGAACATAATTGTAAGCATAAGACAAAACACACCGTTGCATTGACACTAAACGATAGGGCTTATCTGCAGATTCCACTATCCAGTAGCCAACGAATGAAGAAACTATCCTTTACTTATCACCCACCACGCATCAGCATAATTAGTAAGCTACGTCTTACCAACTACAATCCTTCTCACATTTGATAAATTGTAACATATACCAGAACATCCAAAGTAAACGACATAAGTAAATGATAAGTTTACATCGATTCTTAGGCTCTCTCTAGCATTTATTGATTGGCTACCATTTCCACAACAAGGAGTTCGATCTGTGCACCAGTTTTCGGGGAAAAATGTTAAAGACGAACAAAATTTGGACTTTCGACCAATTACTCCGGCAGCGTGCCATCGATGAGGATCAGACACCCCTCCTCGCGTTTCCGCGGACATGGCAAGGCATCACAGACTATGAGCCTATAAGCGGTGCGGCTCTGAATCGTTTTGTGGATGGTGCGGCGAAATCTCTGATACAGAAAGGCTTCCCGGCAGTGTTACATATGGTACATCCACGTTTCTTTTCTCGTTTTATATGTAACTAACATCGTATACTGTAGGACAAAGAGGTAGTCGTCGGGATAACTGCACCTACACACCTTGACTATATTGTGACTATATTCGCGCTCATCAGACTGGGTTACATTCCCTTCCAGCTCTCACCTCGTCTGGCACCCAGTGCTGTAAAGGAGCTCTTATTATCCGTACAACCTCATCGTCAAGTTTTATTTCAAGCTTTAGACCAAAAATCGTACAAACCTGACGAACTTGGTGACTTGGAGCTGTATCCAATTGTGACGCGTGACGAGTACGACAATCCGCAACATGGCGATACTCCTGAATTCCACCTCGAGGTGGTCGATCATGCCAAACTGCACCAGCGACGGTGCATAATGCTCCATAGCTCAGGTTCGACGGGTCTCCCGAAGCCCATTGATTACGATCACCAAAAATTATTGGCGGCTGGTATTTACGCGCAGGATGTAAGGACCTTTATAACTCTGCCCTTTTCGCATGCTCTGGGCATGATGTCTTATATGCAAGCAATCCACAAGCGGGGAACTATCTACACCATGAGTGGTTACGTGCCACAGACTCATGGCACGGTCACTGCTGCTATCAAAGCAGCCAATCCGGTGATAATGTGGACGGTTCCATATGTTTTGAAGCTGCTGGCTGAAAAGCCGGATGGAATCGATGCCATAAAGAATTGTCGATTCGTGAGCAGTGGGGGAAGCAAGTTGCCTGACGAGCTGGGTGATATGCTTGTGAGTGCCGGTGTACACGTTGGCATGCAATTTGGCTCGTAAGTTCTAGACCATTGATACTTTGGGAAACCTTCGTAGAGCTCCCTGACACGAAGCAGAACCGAAACAGGCCTTATTCTAAGCTCGGCCTATAGGCCACGTGAAGACAAGGCATGGAATTACCTTCGGCCACCACCACATGTTGTTCCGTACATAATGTTCAAGAAATTTGATGGTGACAAGCATGAGTGTATCATTCTCGATGGCCACAGAGGTCTGACCTTATCGAATTCTGACGATCCGCCAAATTCTTGGCGTACCAATGACCTTTTTGAGCCCCATCCTACCATTCCAAATGCGTGGAAATTTGTTGGCAGGATGGATGACCGTATCATGCTCCTCAACGGCGAGAAGGTATTGCCACTCAACATCGAAGCGCGGATCAAACAACACCCACTTGTTAAGGAGGCTGTCGTATTTGGCATCGATCGTGAAGTACCTGGGTTGTTGCTCTTCAAGGCGCTGGGCACAAGTAACATGGGAGATCAAGAATTTCTCGACCAAGTCTGGAGCACTATTGAATATGCGAACAGTCATGCCGAGGCATTCTCTCAGATCACCAGGGAAATGGTGGCAATTATGCCAGAAGACGCCGAGTGCCCTTTGACTGATAAGAGTTCCATCAAGCGTGGACTCGTCTACAGTCAATTTGCCTCTATCATAGATGCCACCTATAAAGCTGCTCAAAGTACGAGCAAGACACAATCACTTCAACTCAACATCCCAGAACTCGAGGATTGGATTCTTCGCATTGTCAACTCGCAGGGGTATAAGATCGACAATGTTACTAGTGACTTCTTTTCTGCCGGTATGGATAGCCTCAAAGCCATTCATCTCCGAGGGCTGATATTGAGGAATATTGACCTTGGCGGCCGCGAATCGGAAGTTCCGTCCCTGATAGTTTATGATTGCGGAAACACAGAGCGCTTTGCGAGAAAATTGTATGCGATTCGTACAGGATCTGATGATAAGGATGAGCACAACAGTGCTAAATATGTTATGACAAGTCTTATTGATAAGTACTCCGACTTTAAAAAGTACAAGAGATGCTTCAACCCGTCACTATCAAGGTCTCCGAATGAAGATCAGGTTGTGGTAAGTTGTGATTGAATCAACCACTCTCAACAGGGACAATCAGAGGCCCACTCTGAAAGCCCCAATTCCAAGATAGTCTTCCATAACTAACATCTTCAGATCCTTACTGGCGCTACTGGATCGCTAGGAGCGCATATCCTCGCAACGCTAGTGGCATCAAACAGTGTTAGTAAAGTGTACGCCTTTATGCGGCCCGGCAGCACTGCAGGCCAAACACCAGTGGATCGTCTTGAAATTTCTCTACAGGACAAAGAGTTTAGCATTCCTCTGGAGAAAGTCGTGCCTCTCTATTGTGACATTACACAAGAAAATTTCGGCCTCAAGGATGCAGGACTTCACAAGAAGATGAAACTAGAGGTTACTCACATCATCCACTGCGCTTGGGCTGTGAACTTTGCAATTCCCATTGCCGCTTTCGGGCCGCAACTCCTGGGATTGCACAATTTACTGGCATTCGGAGTACAGACAACTCTAAATGCACGCTTGCTCTTCTGCTCTTCGATAGGAGTGGCCCAATCAACCCAAGGTCCCACAAAGATCGCTTCGGCGCCGATCCCATCGTTCGATAACTGCTCACCCATGGGTTATTCGCAGTCCAAACTGGTTGGGGAGCGCATTGTTGAAGCAGCCGTCAAAGATGGGGCGAATGCAACAGTGCTGCGCATTGGCCAAATTATCCCGGGACGTCGTCGGGGCACTAAACTCTGGAACCCTACTGAAGCAGTGCCGCTCATGATTCGTTCCGCCAGTAAGAATTCAGCAGCAGCGTTGCCCATATTGGATACTGGCCGTGATGCTTGTGACTGGATAGAGGTTGACACTCTGGCCGACACGATTCTGGAGCTTGCTGGGATTGGGCTTGCCACGGACCCTGTCACTTCTGAGAGACAGCTCGTCTATAACCTCGTGAATCCGCGTACAGTCTCATGGAAAGACGAATTCCTGCCCGCACTGCAGCGCGCCGGCCTCGAATTTGATATTGTACAGTGGCAGGAGTGGCTGAAGAGGCTTACATCAAGTACAGAGGATGCAAGCGTTAACCCAAGCAGGAAACTCCTAGGGTTCTGGTATAAGCAGATACAGAGAGAAGGCGGTATTGTATTCGATACAGCTGCTGCTGAAGCTGCTAGCTTGGCTTTAAGAAAAGCATCTCGGATTGTGGATAATAATCTTTTAGAGCAAATTGTTAATACTTGGAGAGAAAATAATATATTATAATGGGGTTGAATCTAGGGTTGAATCTATAATATAGAACAGATAATCGGGTTATTGTTTTTCCGCTCCGGTATTTTATCTATATCTAGTAATTATTATTTTTATTTGATTATTAAAATCGAATTCGCAACTTGGTAGCTAATATCAAAGAAAGTAGGTATATTGGGATTTTAAACTAGGATAATGACTGCTCGAAGCAAACCCTGGCTTTGCGACTGGAGAATCGGAAACTACAGTCTTTAGCCTAGCAGCACAGCTTAGTCGACATACAATACTCGAACGATTGATCGAGCTCAATTCCGGTATTTCTGCCATTGATGCGTCTGAAAAGTCACCTCTCTTCTATGCCACGGCAAATACAGACAGCATGTCGGTCTTCATGCTCCTTGAGAAAGGTATACAGCCCAATGACGGGAGTCTGCATGAGGCAGCACGTCTCTGCCCACTGGGTACACTTGCGTTGCTACTGGGAAACAATCATGACCCAGATTATCTCTATGATCTTCACCAAGGAAGAACAGTCTTGGGCGAGTTGTGTTTACAGGGTACTATACAAAGCGGGGAAGAGATATCTGCGGCATACGAGATTATGAAGCTGTCCATCAATGCCTCTACAGATTTGAGCTTCAGAATGAAAGGAAAGACGGTTTTGCATCTGGCGCTCGAGAACGATCAACCAGTCGAAATCGCCGGAGATAAGTTACGTTTTCCTGAAATTTACAAGGACATCCGTAGAGACTCTAGGTATTCATCTACGAAGACGACCACGGCAGATTCATCTCTCCAGACATTTACGCACAGCGCTACTGTTTCCTTCCTTCAGTACTACCATTCTCTTCAGATCCCCAAGTTTCTTTTCACTGCAGGGGTTGGTAGGTATGACAGCCAGAAGGTAGATTCCTATGCATTTCATATCCACCGCTTAGGCTGGCGTATTTTATGCTGAAAAGACTGGCTTGCACTCTTTCTCTGAAGTTACAGTGGCAGACTGTCCTTCACCAACTGATGGGACAGATGGGTACTAAGCCAGCCAATCGGCAGGCGAACGTTTCCTCCAACGCCTCCGGGCAGAGCTTCCACTTAGAAGCGGGTGGCAAACATTCATTCACATGCCGTCAATTATCACGATTCCTGAAGTGGAAATGGTCTCTAATATATGCCATTTTGCTGCTCAAATGGCAGCAATACATTGCACCCAGAATTCACAGATATCTGAATATATGGTGGTATTTGAAGATGGTGTTGTAGGTATCGTTGAAGCTTTGCACGAGAGCAATCTAGACACAGTAGGTGTACCCTTTCGCAACCATGTTGGAAAGGAGAATACTCATTCAGGGGTCCCGTCAGAGCCGTCCTCGGTAACGACTATGAGGAGAGAGTCGGAGAGACACGGCGCTTTTGCAAAAATAGAACACTTATCGCCTAGAGAGTGGGCGAAGCGATTTAGCTAATTAGGTATGAATGAGTCTGTATTGAAATGGGTATCGAGTGTCGAAGACATGAGGGAGCAACTCCTACCTGAGATTATCAAGGAATGTGGCTCGGCGGATAAATCATGCCACTCCGAACATATACCCTCCATGCAAATAGTTAATATCGAAGATTCGGATGGCATGCCGGCTATAGTAGACGATACGCTTGTGCAAAACTCCGACCAGACACAATTCTCGTCAAGACAGTTGCTATCGCGCTCAACCACAGTGATTACACAATCGGTGCTGCAGCAGGCCGCAACATTGGGGACTGCGCTACTCACTAGTTACATGGCATCATGGAGCTCCTCGGTTGAGGCCACCTACTACTTTCTCATTATTTGGTTTTTGTTGATCTCCGTGTATGAAACAATTACTCCAGTGTTACTCAATTACAGCAGAACAAAACAGTAAAACTTCTTGATATGTTTGCAAATCAAAACTTCATTGATCTAGACATCCTATAAATGGTTCCGCTACACTCCAACACAACAACCAAGAAAACTTGTAAGTATATTATATTGAACTTGTCAAGTTTCATTTTGGAGAATCTTTTCCATCAGCTTGCAAAATTTGAAGTATCCAATGCTTACTGCAGGCTCGTCAAGCGATACTCATTACCAGCTTTTAATGGCTTTCCAGGTCCGCTCGTGATTCCAATAAACTGGCACTGCCCAACAAGATCTTTCGTTGCAATGTTGAACTTGACGCTGTTCGTGAAATCGCAAGTATCGCCTCCTGTGTTGCCAACTTGAAGAGCTGAGTTTGTGCCAATGAACTCGTCGTCAATTTCGTCGATCAAAAGAGAAGAGTATAGCTCATTCGGGTAGATGTAGCAAGACTCGTCGCCGTATACGGTCCTGGTGTAGATTGTAGGCGGTACAGTAGTTGTGCAATTGTTATCGGAGAAGAATATGACGTTGATGGAGGGGCCAGAACTCCTCTCAGCGAGACTTTGGGTTGAAAAGGGAGTTGCTTGGACCGTTGACGATAAAAGAAGCGGTAGAAGAGAGAGGAGAGCAGTAGGCGAAAACATCTTGATAGATTGGTGTTGGATTTTCGAGCAGGTTAATTTCAGAGTAATTAACGAGCGAGATGTTGATGATGCTGTGCTTGTTCGAAGTGATGTTCTGGTTTAATATTGCGTTGCAAGAAAATTATGAAAAAGAATGTCTTCGGCTTTATACTTTTGGCCGCGATGGCGAAACAAATAGCTGTAAGCAAATACGAGTAGATACCCGAGTAGATACCCGCTGTGGGTATCACTGTAAGCAAATACGAGAATATGTTCGTTGTCGGCATTACTGTAAGCAAATACGAGAAACTGCCATGCATAGGCTATACTAAGCACCGAAGACTGTTAGATAAGCTGCGAAGTAAAGCTATGTTTAGGAATTAATGATAACCAATAGTAGTGGCTATCATAATTCGCGTTTCGTATTATTGCGTCAGAGTGTTGATGAGGACAATAGAACAACGACCCAGCCAAACGACTTTCTCTAGCAAAGTCGTATCTAAAATAACTTTTATAATGATCCCGATCTCACTCTGGATGTTGGGATCAACGGCACGATCGCGAACTCGATATTCCTTGACAACAGCACAACTGCATCTACCACCAGTGAGAACCTGTTCTCTCGCCAAACATCCAGCGTTTCTCGGTATTGTCTTATCCAGTCTTAAGATTGGTTGGATCGGATAATATCCGCCCAGACTTCACTGACTCTGCGAGCTCCAACCCAGGTCTCCCCCAGTTTGGTCGCCTTCGACCGCCAGACATAATGATCACGGATATTCTTCGATCTCTGTCGATGACGTGCAGTATCGTGCCTCATGGGCTTCTCCGAGTCGCCCTAACCGATACTGAAGCGGTACCACTTGCTGCGTATCAGGAATGGCCGTTCCAAATCTTCCTCAAACGCACCCAAATCAGGAATGAGACACCGTACAATTTCGAGTTCCAGTTACCACATGTCCTGAAGCACCTCCATCTCCCTGTCCTTTCCGAAACGCTGTGCATGCCTTCTAACAAGGAGACTTCCGCAGAGGCTGCAACCCCTCACAAAATTGTAGCACATTCCAAGGTGCGGCCAGCAACATTACAGTCTAAGAGAAATCACGTCCTGTGGGAACCTGAAGAGAATGAAACGATACTCAAGATGAGGAAAAAGGGTCGCTCATGGGAAAAGATCCATACCGCACTCCCGCACCGGACTCCCGGGGCAATCTAGGTGCAGTAATCTACGAAACTCAAAAAGTAGTTATAATAGGATAATACATCAATCTTCTAGCAACCAAGCTTTTGCTAGTCCAGTATATATAGGGCCACTTAGTAGGGAGAGATACTTAGACAATTATAGCTATTATATCAGGAGGTATAGAAGGGTATAGAAGTAGAATATAAGGAGATTAGAAATCAGAATATAGGCGGACAGAAGTTATAATACAGGCGGATTAGAAATCATATATAAGAAGATTAGTAAGGATATATAGGAAAAGAGGGGAAATAGAGCTTATTCTAATTATAAGCAGAGCGATCCTTTTATTCTCCTTTCTATAAGGGAAGCTAGGAAAGGTTATCAGGAAAAATGGCAACTAATTCGTGTCCAGATTGGCATCCTACCTCCTGTCCCACCATTCTATGTATGGGATGATGCCTCTGTCGAGGTTACCGAGATAGCCAACGCGCTGGAGCAGAACCTGGCAAACCAGGGTTTCAGCTCTACGGCAATCAAGTTGGCTGGGTAAGTGACACGATTTTGGTTATTAGAAAGAAAATAGAACCAGACACTGATACATGATATCAGAGGTGGCGGAGCAAAGGGAGTTCAGGGCACTGGCACGTTCGGTTTCGACACTAATAATTCAACTGCATCTAAGGACCTTATCACGGAAAAGGTCAATAGCATTCATGTTGCATACAAGGTAAGCAGACACTACGGAACTGTCCCCATGAAAAGACTATTGCAAAGTGTTTTGGCTGACCTTCTCACCCTCAAGTTTCCCAGAGCTGCAGTTGAGGTGGATGCTTACTGCTTGGAACTGACCGAAGAGTGCAAGCGACAAGCATTGAAATGTCGAGAAAGGACAGACGTGGACAGATGGTATCAAGAATACGGTAAGCCATCTCACATCCTTCAGTTACCCTGCACGCTCTTTTTGCTGACACACTTTATAGGAAGAGTTTTTGCTACAAAATTTACCCTGGGTGGTGAACTTACCAGTTCACGCCTCATTCAAGCCGGGGATAATGTATCGCTGTCGGCTTTCAAAGACAGTGTCAAGATCGCTGCAGGCGCAAGTATCTCTACCCCTTACGGCTCAGCCGGTGCTAGCTATGGCTCTCTCAACTCAAACGAGACCGAAAAAGGAAATACAACGGCGCAGCAAAGTATGCGACTGGCCTGGCAGGCGCGAGGAGGAGATACTCTGCTTTGTTCCAAGTATGTAACGACTCTGCGTAACTACAAATGTTGATTCGAATGTGCGTATACTAATTTCTATGTTATATTAGTCCCCCAACGTGGACAAGTACAGTGAAGGACTAACGTTTGTGGCGTATCATGGATGTAAGTCTGTATAATTCTATATTGTCTAGTTTCAGATATATCACGAGTTGGTCTAACTTCGGCCTCAGCAACAGGGAATGGTCGGGATGATTAATCTAGTTCAGACTATAAATCCTAAGGCAGGCAGAATTCTGGAGAACCCTGAGGCGGTATCCAGGAGAGAGTTGAGCTCCAGTAAGAATGATAATAAAGTGTTGGGTCTAATAAGCACTGCTCTAAAGGAACCCTAAAAGTCCCTTATAGCAACTAAGATCAAGGAATTTTATGAGAGTAAGGATTTCAATCTGGATAACTTTAATAAGTTACTTAAAGATGACGAAATACATTACAAACTGAACAAGAGAATTATCTGGCCAGATTTAAATAACGAGCAGAAGATTTTGATTGATATATTTGGTTATAATAAGGAGTATATTTTTCTAGATTAGAATGATTATTATTCTAACTCTACTTAAAGAAAAAAAAAGAAAAAAAAACCTTTGTTTAGTTTATTTATTTATAATATAATCCGATTATTTAATTATAGTCTAATAAATAAAAGATAGATTGAAATTTTGGATAAAAACGTTTAAAATATAATATAATTATATTTAACTTTTTAATTATCTTCTAGTTAGTTATAATCCAGAATATATTACTCGGTAGTAAAAAGTTGAATCTGTAATCGACCTAGGTAAAAGGTATATAGCCTGCAATAAGAAAAGTATATTCGATTCCGACCATGAGACCTCTGGCGTGAGGTGCTGCGATTTCAGTTTGAATAATAGGCACTACCATAGAAAGACAGCCAACGCCCAATCCTTGAATCGTACGGCCTGCAACGAAAGTTCCAAAATCGGGAGCAAAAATCTGTATAAAAGAGCTGAGAAAATATATTAGTCCACCAACTCGAACACACTTCTTTCGTCGAATTATATCGCCCAGTCTTCCAGCGGTAAGCGTATTAAGAGCCACAGAAAGTTGCAGATATGAAACTGAGATACCGGTAATGGTGGCGTTGACATTGTCGGTGGTGCCTTTGGCTCCGCCAAAATCTTAATAGAATCGCGACACAAAGATTGGGTTAACAAGCAAGCGGCACATGATTCCTGTAAAGTAGAAATTCAGCCGATGGCATTTCAAATGATTATTTGAGATGAAATATATGAGATCACGTACCAGAATTGTATCCGAACAAGGCATCGCCGAGACTACCAAAAGCACATGTTGAATACAGTAGTGCCTTTCCTTTGAAGGGGTAACGAGCAGACACCTTCTTGGGCTTGAGCTTTTTCTCCAGCCAGCTATATTACGGCGAACTGCTTGGAGTGTTCGTGGGGACCGTCTCATGATGAGAATTTGATACTGGTTCCCTCAACATAGCGAGATATTCTTCACTTCGTCGATTGGGGCTCACGTATGTAGGATGGGGTTGAGTATGCTAGCAATGCCTGTGTACTTGTCGTTTGGCGCGAGTGATGCTGAGACTAAAACTTTCCAACATGGAGGGATATTGGAGACTTACATATACTTGACCACTGTTAGTAAATCATCTTCCCCGATATTTTCCTCGGTCTTTCTCTTCATCCGGGGTTTGGTGTTGATATGTCTCTATGAAAGGTAAAACATTGGGGAAACCTCTTCATCCGAGGAAGTGTTGTCTTCTGACGTCGCTAGTGGCTCCTCCACGGAACAGCTAGTCAATGTAATAGTTACTTGAACGAGGTGGAATGATGCTATCAAATTTGGTAATAAGAGGCTGGAGGTACCTAACTGATCACAGTCGTGACTCGCCGCGAGAAGGCGTCAGAGAGGATGAGTCGAACGGGAGTAATTTCTGAAGCCTTGGCTGGTCAAAAAACTGACGGTGATGTTAGGAGAATACCATCAAATCTCGAATAGTCTTCTGGATTCATCTGCTAATCAACTGAGAGTATGTAAGGCAGAACCGAAGATTTTGGTTAATAAATACGGAGTGGTTAGAGCTTCGGAACCGATGAATTCGTTATGCAATAAGCTTGCCGTTCCGATATATTTCCCCACTACTCTTCTACTCCGTAGTAAGCTTGATCAGCTTTTCACCGGTTTCGACCTCGCCTTGGGCCTTTTCGTACTCGGAAAGCCGTGCTGCGCCTTCGTCTATCCGCAAGCTAAACTTGACTTTTAGCCAGGCATCAGCCTCTTTTATACTATCTCTGAGTAGCTGGTTGTGAGCTTGTTCAGCTCGTACCTGCACTGATATTAGGACACGCCAAACGAAGCAGCAAACTAAATAACTTACTGTTTCAAGATACCTCCCTAGCTCTGCACTATACGTCTTGAAGGCTGTTTCCGCCTCATCGAAGTACTTGCTAGCCTTCGTAGCATCTTCTTTCAGCAGGTCTAGGAGCTTGGGAAACTCTTTTTCCTGTGGCTAATACTTTAGCAAGTTAGCAACGTGTCCAGCATCTCATGAATGTGTTTGAACGCCGATTCAATGGCCTTAGCAAAGGTCGTTTCATATTTTTTAATGAAAGCCTCACGGATCGGACGCAGTTCTTTGGATTTATCTTCATAATCCCCTACTCGAGAAATAAGGTTGTGAATATCTCCCATCGAGGTAACTTGGACTGTTGGTTTGACTTTAATGGTTGAGTAGCAGATCTGCTCTCGAGGGGAGCAGGAAAACGCGCGGTCGACGGCTACCGTATGGCGAAGAAGCATTGTGAAAGACAACAGAGGAACTGACTGGGAAAAATGCTCGACTATGAAACGGGATAGCGCGTGGAATGTTTATATCTCGATTGCAACCAAAACTAGTTATCTGTTTAACAGCAGCAGCGCGCTGAGAAACTCTGTAAAAGATCATAATCGCAACGATGGTTAGAGGTAACAACGAAGAAAAAGACCAGACACGAATCTGCAATGTCCGAATCGTACACGATATTTACTGTACTTTTAGTAGATCAGTAGACCTGCAAAGAAACACTTCTAGTTGTTACTGGCCTGATCAACAGTATAATTTATTCTGAAATACACCCCGTCCGTGCCGCTAGACGTAATTATAGACATGTACAGTTCCAGATTTTCAACCAATTACCACTACAGTGAACATATTTCAAAACGCATGATCTGGCAATGTACCCTCTGTACAGCATTCCTTGGAAAGGAATAATGGACCCAGGATCGACAATTACAAATGGGTTGCACCGTGCGAGGATCATAGGAAAGAGGGGACAATACCCATATTTTGAGTTCCACTGTGGCTCGGGCCATGAGATCTACAGTATAGGAAAATCTAGTCGAGGATCATCTTCAGGGTTGGAATCAAGGATGACACTGCCACTACCTCAAATGCTCCGTGACATTCGTTTAGAAATAATGTCTGTAATTGTAGGCAATTGAGGAGTATATTGTTCTAAATTGCCCTGTTTTTTCTGTGCTGAAGAGCATGAGGTGACATTGCATGTCCAAGCTTGAGCCTCGGCCAGGCCCATCCCCTCCGGTCATTCCGTTTTGTTAGCTCGATCGATGGGCTAGTGCACTGCATAATGATGCCATAGGAGTATGGAAATGCGATTTGCGAGTCTTGCAAACGGAGATTTTCAACCGCGCCAGATGTATGATAGGATTTTGTACACGTAAACCTTGACTAGGCATGGCCAGACGCAATATCTTGTATATTGTGTATCGCGGCTTTTCGATAAGCTAAGATACTATAAGTTAACCGGTTATGTATGCGCAATTCAGCACGAATATATGAGTCGTGTGTTGAGCAACGATTGGCTAAAGGTGCGATCGACATCGACAAACCTAAGGGAATCGTACCGAATAGAGAAACGACGGTTTAGTTCAGTGACATCGTGCTAGATAGGTCACAAATGGATATAAGTCTTACAACGTGTTTTTTGATGACTCGGATACTACAGTCCATACTACAGACCATCTGTGGATATGGGCGGGATAATGTTTCAGAACCAACGGCAAGAACAATCAAAACCATCCGCAGTAAACAGGAAAATTGTGTGAATTACAAGGCCACACGTATGATTGCAAGTGTGATGTCGTGTTTGCATTGTACGGGCAAGGAAAATGTATGATGTCGCAATTGATGCAGAGCGGCGAAGATATTTCTGGTTGTAGGAATCAGCTCCAATTTTTCCGGAAACACAAGACGTTACGAAAGCAAAGGTGGTTTATTGAATAAGAGAGTCCTCTCACGAGTGTTCGTTGATACCAAAAATATTACCATACATTCAAGCTTTACATTACTTTCCACTTGCTACTAATTGCTATCTCCACACTTCTATACTGACCAGATTCTATCGCAACTCAATTCAAGCCCCGAAACCATGGAAGTTACCAGAGCGAATGCTCAGGCTATAGCATACGAGGCCACGCAAGTTGTACTACCCAGTGAATATGCAGCCAGTTAGTACTCATAACATTTTCCCAGCGCATCCGGACTCCGGCTCATATCAAAGCAGATTACAAACTGAATCAATGGGCCAATAATGACTGGTTGTCCCTACTGGCCTCGGCATCAATGTGTTTGCAGATGATCGCAGCAGGCAGTATAGTGGCCTCAACTGAAGTCGCGCAAAGGAAAACGGTGGATATGGACGAGCCGTAAGAATCTTTTCCTTCTGGGTTCTAATTCGGAGAAAATACTTAACAACAATTCAATTTTACCGTGACGAACCAACTTGAGCTGTTCTAACAAAGATCACAAATAAAGGCAGAGTAGCCTTCCAGAGTGCCGGTGGAGGCATGTCCAGGATTAAACAAGCATCTTTGAATTCGGTCGAATGGATAAGTCCCTTCCATAGTCATCTAGAGAAGGATTTCTGATTGATGAATGACGAGCAGTGTAAAGAGCTCCTAGGAAGACTCATGGAACCAGAATTCGACTTGGAGGAAACCAAGATTGAACTACAATCTCGCTACACAGGCTTTAGCTGCCAAGATAAACCCTATGTCTCAGATTAATACGATCAGTGACCAACTACCTGATGGTCTCGAGACAGGTCAGAAAGGTAGTTCCAAGAAGAAAAGGTCCAGCGGCAAGTCTCCGGTGAAGGTTCCCGACTACTGTGCGAGCAACATAGAAATTGCTCTTACGGTCCTGGTGGATTTGAATGCTATCCTCAAGACGGATAAGGGAGTTGACTGGGAATCTGTGAGAAGCACCCCGGAGAACACTGCGGCAGCTGAGAAACACGGGAAACAATCGAAACTTTCTCTCTCGCTTGCCAAGAATTTGCTAGAAAGCAACCAGAACAGTATCAGCAAAAATCCCAGTGATCGAAACTCAGAAACGGGCAAATCTCTCTTGAGGGCCATGAAGCCCGCGCTAGGTGTCATTGAAGAGATCAGTATAGAGGAAAAGAAGCGGACCAGATTGGGCAGTGAGAAATTGGTCGAAAACGACTCGCCCACGGTCAGTAGCTGGAGGAAAACGGCTAGCAAGTCTCTATGTGCGACGCAGAAGTTGCAGGCGAAACAACGGGCAGTAAAAGGACAGGCAAACAAGGTCGGGCCCGTCACCCCAGAGCTAAAGAGGGAGCGTAAGAAAAACATTGCCCGTGCAGATCTTTCGCAGCAAGTCATCCAATTACATACGGCCAACTTAGAGAGTGCTCGGCGTATTCTTGAAGCTGACAAAAGTTGCGCTGATGACCTCCGACGAAAAGTGGAAGACTCCCAGGTTGGAATGCACAATATCCAGCAAGAGCTACGTGCCTTGCAGCTTAAGAAGACCACACTGGATAATATCCGCACAGTACTGGAAAACTTTATGAGATTTATCATCACACTTAAGCAGCAAGTCAGTGATCTGGTGAAGTATTTCAATCAACTGAGCGTCTTCGTTGATTCAGCTACCCAAGATCATATCAAACCGTTTTTAAGCCATGCGAAACATTCGACTGAAAATCGTCATGGAGGGGTTATGCTCACTGAACGGAACAAAAGGGTATGCTTGTTTCTCTCTATATTTTATTACCGCGAATTATAGATGCTAACAGTTCAGACTCTATTCGAATACGCTCTCAGGGCCCGTTGCTCATTCGACTTTTTCAGTGAGATTGCCGGAATTTACTTGCACGTAAACCAAGACTATATCATACTGGGGTTGAATCTAGTCGATCGTGTTGCAATATCCGGAAAGGAAGAAGAGAAGGCAGAAAAGATGATAACTATAGAAAAGTGGGCCAATTCGGCACAAGAAGATCTCAAGATTCACATTTTGGAGGTACGTTACCTTGCTTAAAGTAACTATTTCTAAATTAGCCGGACTAACGACCGTTTGAAGGCCATAAAAACGAACACGAAGCATATTGCAAAACGTATCACAGAGACCGAAGCTGCTTTGAGATTGGCAATCCTACCATGTGGGACACGGATAGCCGTTCAAAAGGGTGTTGAAGAGGGCACCCAGATAATTGCTGACAAGATTGCCAGCAGTAACCCAGCTCTTACTATCATGTTCAAGAAAGTTGAAGCCCGGAAGGAGACCGTCATATATCTGGTGAGGCCAACTTTCTTTTTCCATGAAGTTTTATCTATACTAACGTCAATCGTAGAGCGAGATATCTGACCCAAGGAAGCAGCTAAGTAATTTTCGTCAAAATCGCGAAGCAGTCAAAGCAGCTCAAATTGCTGAGCTTGAATCCGAGCTAGAGAGTGAAGAAGAATCTGATATAAGTGATGTTTCAGATGAAGAAGGTGGATTTTAACTCCAAACAAGGGAGTATTCAATATCAGGGAATTGGAAGAAGCTTATATAAGTATAATGATATAGCCTTTTTTAAGGCTTGTTTACATCGGTTGCTGGCGGTTCGTTTATATCGGTGCTCAAACTGGAAGTACTGGAAGCGGAGAGTACTGGAAGCTAAGAGCTGGAAGCTAGAAGCGGGAGTATTGCAAGTTACAAGCTAGATATTACGAATATATATGTTCTGTTTCAAAGCGATACAAGTTTCTAGATAGGTAGATTTGGTGGCTAGATGGGCGCTGTGCCCGGCTCGTTTTGGGGAAGTTGCTAAACATACTCTATAACGGTTGAGCTAGAACAAAGAATGCTGCTACCAGCTCGAAACGACAGTGAGGATTCCCTCATCTCTATTATTCAGCTATCCTCTAAGTTAGGAATGGTACTGAAGATGGAATACTTCAGGTTTGTTAAAACCAAGTCTCATCAGATTGTTAAACGATAGAGGTCCAACTATCCTCCCTTCACTACTTTATACCATACTCGCATATTGTCGCTTCCTCGTAGCGGAGATGAGATAGACAGCAGGGAAATCATCAATCACGAACTATTCCGACAAGTTAAAAATAAATATCATATTATACTTGTTTCAGTACTATATCGACCAACCTACAACTAAGTCGGCCTTTCAATATCACAACTTCATACAAATTCAAATTCAATATCTTAAAAATAGAAAATTCGATAAGGAACTGAACTTCTGGAAAACATAATACCGAAACTTTCTATATCCTCCTAGTTCTTCGAATATCGCCTGTCACTTCGTATTGCATCTGATAAATTAGTTAGTGAAAATGTATTGATTTGATTATTTGTTAGTTATAACTAAAAGCCAAATACATACCAATATATCAACATCAAATAGTAGTTTAACTCCAAGTCGCATCCGACAAGTCATCGCGAGCTCTGTCGCAGTTGGATTTTCCAGTATGAGTATAGCAAAGGCCAGCTACTCCTGCCGCCCACATAGCCCCACATTCCCACATCACGATTGCCAAGTCCCACATCTCCATAATCTTCTGCTGGTGGGGGTAGGCTATTTCGGCCGCAAGGACAGCGCCTACATATTCACTCTCAAGTGGGAGGTCATCCGCCCCCCTTATATACGCGAGAACCGGGCTGACGAGGAGGTCGATAACAGCCCGAGTTTCTGGTAACGGGTTCGAGGAGAGGACAGATTGTAGTCGTGCCTCAGCATTGGTAAGCGGACGCTCACTACGCTCAACCTCGGTACCACAAGCTCGAAAGTGCTCCAACGATGGCCTTGCTTTAGGGATTGTGGCGGCGATGCCTGCGCTGACAGCATCGAGGTCAGTCCGGCCGAGGAGGGTGATAGGTCGGTGGCGACAGTTCGCAAGCTGCCACCAATGTGTGTACAATATACAGAGAGCGGCGGGGTTATAGGGGTCGTTGTCGCGATACCAGATTATCGCACCTGTAAAGCGCGAGTACACTTCGGCTAGGGATTCCTCCGCCAAAGATCCTCCTGTCAGTGAAGGGATGATGTTACTAATCTCGCCGCATGCTAGATCAGCTCCCAAATCGATCCAATCGTGTGCCACGCACCCCAGACCGGCGATCGCCGCCATCTGCTCACCGCCACCCGCATCGTAATAGACATGGCAGAATACGGCATCCGCGAGCTTATAACGGGCCAACCGGGCGAGGTCATCCCACACAACCATACACGTACGGGAGCGTACCGGATTAGTATCCTCAATGATTGCCTTCTGGCGTAAGCATGAGTAGTTGCAGCCCTTGACAATCCGGATATCGGTGATATGCGGGCCGGCGGAGACGGACATTTCGGCAATGGCAGCTACTTCGGCGAAGCTAGACGCCAGTTGCTCCGCCATTGCAGGGCTGTCTTTGCCGATTGAGTAATCTATGACGAAGGCCGAATCCATGATCGCCCACAAGCCGGAGATTGACCCCCCGTAGACGCCTCGATTGTAGCCCACGGCCATAGAGAAGACGCTAGTGTTGAGTAGCGGGCCCTCGCAGTCCTCGTGGGCAAGAACATCGATGGTAGCGCGGTCAGTTGAGATCGCTACGCCGCTCAGCTTGGGAGGGAGGGGCTTGCGGGCAGAGCACCAGGTAGGCATAACCGCCTCGCGCACCTCGGCGAACCCGACGCGCTGTGCGGTTCCCGTCGCCATCATCTTGTTGCGTGCATTCAAGAGCTCTGTGGCTTCTGAAAGTAACCCCAAGGCACAATCGACGGCATCTGCAACGCGTGTGTTACGTATCCAAGAGATATTGGTAGCGGTGCTTATAACTCCTCCGGTTTGATCGGTGTCGACCCGACGTGTCAAGGTAACAGTCGTGACTAGTGTCTTAGTTTCCGCTAAGTATTGTTGAGAGAACTTGCTAGATCCCGTATCTAACGGGGCGATGTCGTGAGTCTTGAGCGACCAGCAGGGGGCTCCAAGCGGACACTGCATGGTGGCCCCTTCTCCGATGACATTTGTGGTTTCCCATGTCGAACAAAGACGGAAGGTGGCGACAGGATCTATGGCCGAAAACTCATCAGTGCGATCAGCCCAATGAGACACAACAGGAAGACAATCAAAGGCAGGCGAGCGACTGAGACCACCGCTGACGACCAACCCCGGCAGAAGGTCCGAAAATAGTTGGCCTATATTCTCTTCAACCAGAGGATCTCTAATCTCCATAGCACGGGAGAGAATCTGGTTAAGTTTGGCTTGGTATTCGCTACTTGGCTTGTGTTTGGGGGATGTCTTATTGTATCTGGGTTCTAAAGGCGAATACCCCGCTATGTTGGAAATAAAGTCAGTAACATCCCGACAAGACATCCGTACACTGAAAGATGGCTGTTCGGTAGCTCGGGGGTCTTCGAGCCCGCCACGGACAGCCAGCTCCGGGAGGATATCTGATCGAGCAGTATAAGGCATTTGGAATCAATCAGAAAAAGTAGTTATTGGTAATGTTATTGATTAAGCAGTTAATCGATCTGTTGATTACTCTTCTTCCTGTGTTCTATAGCCCTCGTATTTATATTTCTTTCTTGCTGCGATTACATCCAACATAGGCTCAATTCACTCGAGGAGCTAGGGCAAACAATTCTTGTACCTCCTATACGTAAGTCGCAATAAGGACTAGAGGTACACAAGTATCTGAGTCATCTACATACAGAAGTGGAGAAGTCATTTTCATGTAAAAGTGTACAAGTCATATCTACATACAGAAGTGGACAAGTCATTTACATAAAGAAGTACACGAGTCATTTACATACCGAAGTGGACGATTCCACCACCCCATTTATAATACTGATCAGTTTCCTATAGGGCAACTCTCATATACGAGTATCTGAAACATCTATATATAAAAGTGGACGATTTCACCACTCTATCTAGGATTGCTGATTAGCCTCCTGTAGCGGTCAAACGTACGCATACTGATGCTGGTGACGCTGGCACAAAGGTACATTCAGGCCGAATCGTCACACTACCCCACTCCAATAGAGCTCGCTCTCGAGCGACCAACAAATAGCTTAGGGCCAAGAGAGAAAGGAAAAAAGTACTCTAAATCCTCCTTCAATCCTAATCAATCAAGGGCATCAACCTTCCGGGCTTAGTGGCCAAGGCAGGAGGGTAAGCTGCAATAGGTAGTTGACCATTAGTTGACCATATAGTTGACCAGCGAGGCATAATTAGTAGCCTCTTGAAACTAGCCACCGAAATACGGCCGTACACTACTCCCATCACTGACAGTAAGTCCTTGTTGCCCGTGATCATTTGGCCAGCCACCACCTAGCGAAGTAACTAGATAACGCTCTTTACCTCTAGATGGCACTATATGTGCTTCAAATCTGGGTACATATTCTGCAATTCACGAAGCGGTGTTATGAGATACCAAAAATCAACATTGACAATTGTCTATACAGATTGATTTCTAATACGTGGTTTACCACCGAGCGGGCTATATCACCAAATGGGTCACTTCTCCATATTTCGGCTACTTGATGTCAGGTTAAACATGAATCGTAACCTTCCATACTGTATCGTGTCTTCATTTCTAGAGTGCATGCTAGCGGTCACAGGCTCGTTCAATGGAAGGCTCATTGTGCAACCTCATATGCATGTATATCACGAGCAGCTTTCAGGTTCTTTCATATAGATTTCATAATAGCGACCCAGAACTGCTTGCCTTACTCTTTCTTTTCTTCCTTTTTCATGACCTCTGCATCCTCACTATCATGCTGTTTCTATACGCTCTCTCCCCTTGAGGGTTTCCACCCCAAGTTTCGCGCAACAGTGCGACGGTCTGCGCATTGCTTACAAATGCAGTCTCAACAAACGAGGTTGCGGTCTCCATATTACCACCAATGCAGAATATGTGACTATGGGAACCTTAGGCTCAGGGATTGACAATCCAGTCACAGTAGACCCTATATAGAATGTTATATAGTTCAGGCTGCTCACCACTGCTCAGTGGTGAGTAGTGATAAGCAATAGAGAACGAAGATCTATATAACTAGATAGTTTTCCTTAATATATAGAGCTTCGTGCTCAACGATAATTACTATTTATTTATCTACTATTATATTTATCGATTCTCTATATAATTGTTTTCAATAATAAATCTATAATGTATTACAAAAGTAAAGTATAATATTAGTAAGAAAGAGATCAGAATAAGTAATTAATCTAGATAGTAATATATTCTAAATAATAATTATATAGAAAGTAAAGAGAACTAGAAATAATAACTATTATAGAAGTAAGTTATAATATTGATAAGTATCACGGCCAGATACTATATATACTCAAAGGTTATATAATAACTCTCCAAGAAAGCTTATCATCTCCCCCTCCCGGTA
>LLKJ01001199.1:0-11183 GCA_002242865.1 Clarireedia sp. CPB17 | reverse complement strand
GACCTTGCGTGCAGCCTGATGAGGGGGAGTTGAAGAGAATGGTAGACAGCTTTGCGGAGTTGATGGAGGTAGAAAGGGGGTTGTAATTGAAGGTGGGAGGTATGTATTGCGTGTGTTGGGTTGTTTGTGGTTTCACGTTTCTATGGCCTGATTGTGATATTATTATGAACGCTGTCCTGTAAAAGAAAATAGATATTAGTGAACATATTGGCACAGCAAATACAACAGATATAACAATTGACCATAAGCTGAATTTGAAAATCCTGAAACTACTTTGAAAGCAAATTCATTCTCTTCGGCTTCATGCCTCACTCCGGGCGTAAAGCCAAAACTTTGGGGATGAAGGAGAGTTTGAGTTTCTGAAGGTATTTGAGCCGAATAAAGTTTTCGTGCCGATGATCTTCATGCCACTATGTGGTGCAACTAGGATTACTGTACTAAGTAGTGAGTACCATAAGATATTGTGCAAGACTAGTAATGTGGGGGTTTGCCTGCTGTAAACTCAGAGGTGAATGTCCCGATAGTCACCAACAGTGGAGTTAACTCAAACAACATATTTAGACTTCAAAGAGTATGGAAGTTATTATTCGGTAAAAAGAATTGTTCTTTGTCCGTAGGAACATTTGATGAACAACAAATTGATGTCCATTCACTCACCTTTATGTTTCTGCATTTAAGGACAACAATCCATTTATTGGGACTTAACAACAACAGAGAAATGTTTATATCTACTTCAGTCATCATCACCTTTCAGTATTTTTCGTCAATCTACCCTTACACATAGTTAACCTACCAGACCATTCGAAAAAGCCTATTAAAAGACAACTTCTATAGAACCAAGCTACAAAGCCAAAGTTAAAGCATCATGCAGGCACCAGACACTAGAGCCCCGGATACTGCTTTATTTCCACGCTTTGGAGAACTTCCCAAAGAAATCCAAATCAAGATTTGGCGTCAGGCGGCCTCAAATCTTCGCACAATCGTTGTAGATCATTTAACTTCGAGAGATCCTGATAAGGGATATGTCAGAGTTTATAAAGAGGGGAAAGAACCTTATGACATATCCTCACCCATTACGCCTCCCCTCATGCGGGTGTGCTATGAAGCGCGAAAGGCCTCCAAAGACCTATACGAAAAAGCCAGCTTACGTATGGGAACGAAGTTTTACCTGAACCAAGACGCTGATATCCTTTATTTGAAAGGCATATTAAGCTTCAGAGTGCGTCTCAAAGGTAGGGTAAAGCGCCTGGAGCAAAATCACACACATTACTTCAGCTGGCTCGGAGTTCCTCGTCTAGCGTTCGATTTAAATATTCTTTCACGACGGAGTGGGGTCGAGCTCTACATTGGCGATCTTGCCAGAAAGTTCTTCTGTGCAGAGAACCGGGTTGAAAAGATATATGTGGTGTATCAGAAGCCAGAAGATTGGAAAAATGCGAGGCGGGTTGCTGGGCTTTGGTCAGTAGACTTCAGAAGATTCCTTCGAAATAATACGCGCCATCTCAAACGCGCTCTTAAGTATCCCAAACGTGGACCTAGAGATGATCCGATTTTCTTTGTTAGACATGATGATCCAGAGAACGATCCAGATGATTCAGAGTATGATGAGGATGCTGAACCAAGGTTTCGATCAGATCACGAACGTTGGCGAGGGCCTGAGTGGATTCCCATCTTGATTAGTGAACTCCCAGCTTCTTGATCTGGTGCAAATGCATTTTAAGAAGATGACTGGATAGCACTAATGTCCGCGGCTTATTGTCAAGCCAAATCGACGCTACACGCCCGTTCTAAGTGATGGATATGTTG
The DNA here is from genome assembly GCA_002242865.1 of Clarireedia sp. CPB17. Classification (NCBI taxonomy): domain Eukaryota; kingdom Fungi; phylum Ascomycota; class Leotiomycetes; order Helotiales; family Rutstroemiaceae; genus Clarireedia; species Clarireedia sp. CPB17. Next base: position 9,377 of record LLKJ01001199.1, on the reverse strand, counting down.
TCACAGCAGATATGCTGTGTCATCTACATTATCACGCATTTAAAACTCTTCTACTATGTTCATTAATATACTTATACTTTTCCACTTCATCCAATTATATCATATCCTTACCGCTAGCCTGTTCAACCGTTAAAGTGAAACCTGTCTAAGAGAAAAGCTCAACCAGTGACTCCAAAAGTGACGCCAGTCCTGTGAGAGCGACAACTGCGGTGTATCAAGCGGATGGCACTTCTTTATATAACCGGTAAGTCCTTATCCCCAAACAAAGTAAAATCCGTACCTTACCCGCCGTCCCAACGCTTGCATTATATATTGACAAATGAGAAATAAGAGCAACTTTACAGCTAACAATGATTCGTAAACCTGACCCCCTGTGGTTTTACGGGAGATATTTCGAAGTGATTTATCTCCATCACATTGGGGAAGTAGTCCTCATATGATTAGCTGATGATTCACTCAAACCAGTTCCTATGTGGACTGAGCAATATATAGAAGCTTCTGTTTGCGAATAGCAATAAACGAGTATTTATATCTCGCTATCTATACCACCTTTCTTTCTCTATAATTGACTCGAGAATATTTTGGGTCAATCAATCTCCAAACCAACGAACTCTGAAAATTCTCTTTCAGTATTACAGCTTCAAATCTACCCAAAGCCCCGTAGCCAACGTCACCAATTACTATATCCCCAGCATCAATCACTATGAAGTCTGCAAAAGGCATAAATTAAGCTGGGTTGTGATTTACCCATTCCCGAAAATAAAGAAGCATATCCAGTCTAGGGAGTACCCTATGCTCTATTTATGAACACGATTTCTACTTCAATGACAAGAACGATATACTTTGTAAATTGTATCAAAGTCAAACCTGCTTACCGGCGCCGGCAAGAAATAGTGGGATATCGAGAGTGTGCGCCTACTACTCACCTTTCATTGGAACCTAAATTTCGTTATTTGGTTTTTGTCTAGATGCCCTCATTAATAGTCCCGATGGTAGCCTTAGTAGCAGAACCTATATAGGGGAATCTAAGTCCAAGATAAATTAAGCTTAAAACCGTTGTAGGGACCTCAAAGGAGTATCATATTGCATGACACGAAATACTTGAGCCGCCTCCTCTCCGGACGAATGTGGAAACTGAGATCAAATCCATCAACAAGGAAACTATAACTCTGTTACACCAGGTTTGAACTCCCTATCGAGCTTTGATGTAAGAGTTGGAAGATGGCAATCGGTCTAGATAGCCATTGCTTATCTCCTCGAGGTACCCATTGTACTAGGCGAGATAAATTTCTGAATCGATGATCATGAGGTGCAATATACCATCTCCAAGCAGCCCCAGTATCGAATGGCGGGTTCTGCTGCTTCTCCTCGTTTCCATATCTGTGAGGGTTCTCTATCTCGTCCACCTACCCAGCGACCCAATCAAAGATGGTATATACCAGAATAGAACCCGGCACAGCTAAAAGGTGGTTAATATGCCCTTCAACCACCCACCGAATACATATTAGTCATCATAACCCACCCATAGGTACTCTAACCCGGTGGATATCCACCCGCTGGATAGGTTCGTAGCTTACTTACCCTCAGGAGTTCCTACTTCCTCGCTACAGAGTAAGGGGGTTCCTGGATTGCGTGGACTATCCGACCGTTAAAATGGCAAAGCAATGTGAAAATCTCCATCCTAATGAAAGACTTAGAGTCTAATAGAAGAAAGATTGAGGACCAATGTGGCATCGGAAGCAACCGCTCGAGAGGTAAAATTCCAAAGATATCTCGAAAAGCAACCGTTCAAATATCTGAAGCGAGCCGATAAAATTTGTTGGACTCTTTGATTAAAAATATGACGGGGCATTTGGTTGCTTCACAAAGAAGAAGTTACAAGAAACTTACAATCCTTTGTTGAATTTCATCTCTACTGCTTTGTTTCAAACCTCATATTGAATATCGACTATACAGCAGTCGGACAACACAGCAGCTTGACTGAACATTCATGGAACATTTTTGGAACAATGGTGGATAATGTTTTATTAATTTGCAATGATATCTCGACCTCACATATAATACATCAACAGCAGAACACTCTCAGGCGCTCAGCAGATCACATCTAGTTGTTTATACTTAGCAGATTATACTTTGCGAAAATACTCACTTAGTCAGCTTCATCATAAATCAGCAAGTTAACGGCAAGTTCGCTTTCTTTTTGAAAGCTTGTTTGTTTACTCTTCTTTTATTTGAGGTTCGTTCGCGCCTCTTAGGAGTCTCAGCTGAACTCGGAGCCGGTAATCTAGTCTGATCCATCATTTCTTAATCTTATAGTAAATCATGGATCTCGATTTAGCTCAGTCCCCGGCCAACACTGATGTACTAAGTGTTAGTGACGTATCTTCGGTATTTGGCGGATTTGAATCGGGACCTAGTCACACTGGTTCTGATAATATTTATGACGATCCTTCAGATCAGCATTGGGAGAATTTCGGACCTAGTAGAGACTTCAAGCGCAAAATATTGCAACTTTGTGTTGACATCGGACTTGGGGTGCCATCAGACGCGAAGAAAGCCGCCATATTTGAGAAGGAGATATCACTCTACGTATACTGTATTACTTTTTCTGACGACTCGAAGCCGGATTATATCTTAAAGGTCTCGTGGCATTTTTGGGAACTTAAAGAAGCCAACAACGCTGAAGTTGCCGTTCTACTATATCTCCAACGATTTAAATTCTTGTGCTCTCCTACAGTTGTTGCTTGGGATAACGAGGATGATAACGCTCTCCAAGCACCATATATCATGATGGAAAAGCTACCAGGGGAGCGTTTATATGATTTTTACTACAAGCTGGAAACCGAGGAGAAATGTGCCATTGCGCTAGTTATAGCAGAGTATATGAGCAAGATAGAGACGGTCACTTTTGACCGACCAGGTGCACTACGTGCACGAGACTCGGAGACACAGTGCTTACCATGGAGTTCTCCATTTAGTCCACCCTTTGCTTCGCAAGTCAAGATTGAAGTTGGGCCTATCAGAAAGAACGACTATGAAAATCACATCGATGTTCTACCAGCCAAAGAAGAGCCTCTTCATAATTTTCTGTTACGGATACTCGAACATCAAATAATTCTTGCCGAAAAGTTCAACGAGCGAAGGGATGTGAATTACCTGAAAAATTTCCGAATTATGCATTATATTGTGACGCGGGAATTCGAACGGGGAAACTTCAAAAAGGCTGACGCCAAATGTTTTCTTACCCACCAACGATTAACTGCACGAGACTTTTTCATGACCAAGTCGTCTGATGGTTGGAAGATCACCGGTGTTCTGGGCTGGCGTGAAGCAATGTCTCTACCTGGGGTTATGGCCCGAAACGCATGTGAGTTCCTCACAGCCGACAAGCTTGTGCGTGACGCCATCCCTTTTTCATGGAAAGATAAACGTAGAAACATTCAGTGGGACCAGGTCTATAGATACCGCCAATGGAAACCCGTGACAGAATTCAGCGATAAGGAACATGAAGTCCGAACTCGATTCTTTAGCCAAATGCGCGAAAGATGTCCTGGCTGGCTCGATGATGTTGCTTATCGCAAAGATGTCAGAAGAATAGCTTACTGGATTATCCGCGCGCGGGGAACAAGCTTTGCAGAGCGGTCCCCGGAAGAGCCCTTTTTGTGGGAGTACTTAACTGAATACTATGATGCTTGCAATCCCGCTGGTGGTCTTTCTGGGGCAGATGGGCCGCCTCGTGAGCTAATGCTAGGGATTCATTCATGGAATTTCACCCGCTTCCACGGTCTGTGAATCTGTGATAGCCTGTGAAGCTCATGAACTACAGCAACATGTAGTATATTTTATTTGCGTACCAACTTGCCTCTTAGAAGGAATCTCAGCTGGTGCATTGAGAGTACTTCTCCTTGTGTAGCACAAGTCACAAGATCGAAACTGAAATACATATCTTTCCTTTTATTATAATTTAATCGTCTTAATTCGTGGTATCCCCCAAGTATTGGTTCTAAATAATATCATGTTGGCTCGATATATTTGTGTGAACTCAAAAGTTAAAATGGATGCCACTCCTTAGGAATAAGAATTGTGGTCTATATTAGTAGATCCCACTTCACAACTTGCGTAAAGGAGAACAAGCGAGCAGAAAGTGATAAGATTCAACCAATCAGAGGCTGAGTAAAGCCCCCCAGGTATGTGCAACATAAGCTTACTAGTTCCTAAGCTACTCCTCTGAACTTCTGATCTGCTTTGCACGTTGTAACCTGTACGTGTAGGAGTGGAGAGGGGGGTCTGGGAATGAGGAAGTGGGTAATGCAATGTAAGGAGAGGACACAGTGGATTTGAAAGATAATTACAACACCGTCTCATGTCTAAGTTCGGGTTTGTGCCAGTGATCACCAATAATTTACCAGCGAGAACATCGCAATGAGTGTATGAAATCAAGTGCTACTTGAATGAAGTGTGCACCTATCAACCAAACTACTTCTGCACACTTTGTTTATACCAAAACCCTTTCTCTCTATCCAAGAAGCAGACCCAAAAACATGCAAAAAAACACCATGAACTTCTTCAAAAATGCCAAAAGAAAAACATATCCGCCAAAGAGCATTACAGAAACCGAAGAGACCCCGTCTGTCCGAACACACCACACCACATTTCCTGACCATGCTACCAGGAACATTCCCAGCACCTATGTACCGATACCAATTTCACCCTTCATGACATGCTCGTCGATCATTTTTTCCTACCCTTCGTATCCGTTTTATTCAGGTAACACTTCTTGTCGCATCCAGTATAACACCCTTCAGCGCGCCCACGAACGCACGGAGTGAATTTTTCTTTATCCACGCCAGCCCGCTCCACATACCCTTCGCGTAGATTGTTTTCCCCATGGATCCAACCACAGTGTCTGCAGTTTCCGGTCTTCTTCGAGAAGAATTTTCCCGGAGGACAAAACTTGCAATAAGTTCCGTGAACCTTGCAGTTGTATCCGATTCTGGGTTTCTCACATTCTTCTGCACCTGCACCATAATCGCTCTTGGCACTACATGGCTTCATTCTAGTTTACTACTTTTAGGTGATGGGGGTGGTAGTGTACTGATGGGGATAGAAGCAACCTGCGGTTGAAATGCTAAGATTGATTGGCAGCTATGGGTCGTAGAGACTAGCGCTAGAAGTTTCGCGACAGAAACACGATGCCCAAGAGTCAAGCTGGAGACTTCACGCCGATAGCTAGCTATGGATTGTTGAGGGAGTCTGAGAGACTTCAGTATGACGTAAAAGTATTATGAGGATGAGAGCGCCACAAAATCCCAACGCTGGGCGAGAACCGGTACGGGTAGGAGACGTGGAGTCGGAAATAGTTCCTCTGGACTGATCGTTAGTAGATGGTAAATGTGCCACAAGACGGAAGGAAGAACGAGGTGAAAAGAGGTTTACGTACCAGATAAGATTGACAGAGCAGTATGACCGTTGGCTGTTTTCCCGTTGGAGACTTTAACTATGCTATGTTGCTAAGTTGGACAGTGGCCGGATAAGATGAGTTGAAAGTCTTTGAGAAAGTCTTTGAGAAAGATGTGTGATTTTGGAAGAAAGGGTTGGGCATGATCTGCTCTTTAAATATTCCATGGGTGGTGCGCCGGCGTTTGTCGAAAGGTTGTTTGCCTGCGAGCTCCATGCCCGAGCAAACAGAACTTGCACAGCTGATGTCTCAAACGACAGCAATGTTATTAATAGGGTGAGGAGTTGATAAATCAACGGCTACTGCAGGTAGCCATAAGATCTGCGGAGAGAAGAGAGATAAACCAAGAGGAGAGACGATTAGATGTTTGATACTCACAGTAAACTTGCATTAACGAGAGGCGAAGCAGAACATATGATTGGGGGAAAAGTGGTTGAAGTACAAACGGGACAGAAAGGGAGTGAGGTGAATTAGGAAGAAGGAACCAGGGTGCAAACGAAGAGAGTCTAGAACAGGAGGCGGTGGAAAACAGGAATCTTGATACAAACGGAGCGGGAGCAACGCCCAATTAGATATGAGTTGACATGCATGTATACGGATGAGCACAAACATAAGTGAGGCTCATGGGAAATCTGCTTAGATAAGGAGGAACCCAACGCTAGAAACTGATGAGAAAGGAAAGGAGATCAGTTCAACGGCTTGTGCAGTTGGTCTTTTGGTATTTGTAAGAGATGAAGGGAGGAAGATGAGCCCACAGCGGAAGAGATATTTGCAGAATAAACACAACTAACCTTACCTAACAAATATTCAAAAGGAGACAGGCATCTGCCCACTGAACAAATTTAAACATATTCTGCGACTACCCAAATAGAGTGCAAACGGGTGCGAACGGGGTACAAACGGGGTGCAAGAGGTAAAAAAGAGTGAATATGAAGCATCCCCAACTTCTTTGTCTACAACCCGCCAATCGCCACTAACTCCATGCACCCTCCCGAATGAAGCAGACAACCCAAAAAAAAGGCATTCATGTACACCGACTTTAGCTACCCTCCCCAACTCATAAGCTGGAAAAAGTCGTATCAATTATTTCTTTCCCACAAATCGCTTCGAGCTGTGGAGCGTCAAAGTCGAACCGCGTCCAGTTCCTAGCCATGAGTGTTGCGCCAGCACCACCATGACCATGGGCTTCTCTCTCCAATATAGCAAATCTCAGCCCTACTTCGGTAAGCGTCACTGCAATACTGATGACGATCAATATGATGACGATCCACGTAATGGTGCTCATCTTTGTATCTGCGATGCTATCACTTAAGACCTCTGCCAGGTCTAGGAACACCCGACAGCGTTCGTTGAGGGTCTTAATGCGGGGGCCGATTTCAAGATATTCGCGAATGGCAGTATAGAGTGGATGTAAAGTAGGTTCAGAATCCCAGAAGAAGTTGGGGACGTCGAGAATGTTTGAAGCTGGCACGGGTATTAGCAACGCAAACGGACGGATTAGAATCACTTACAAAGATTAACGTCAACTCTACTTTTGAAAAGACGACCTAGGATCTTGAGGACCTCCGTTCGGGATAACCCCAGCTGGCCCGTCAAAGCCAGATGCTTAGGTACATGTTCTGCTGATATCATAGTCTGCGACATCCTCTCCTCGAAGAAGCTCAGCTTCGTGCTCTGTGCGATGGCATGGCTCATGGCTAGTTTGATCATGTGATCACCACTCCTGAGAGTGATCATATCGTTGAAGATTCGTGGGCGGTCAACAAACGGACTGTATTCAAAGTGGAGCTCCTCTGTTTCGAAATCATCTTCATCCTGTGGTCGGGTGACAAGCGATACGCCGGTGTTGTGCTCCGAGAACGTTAGGTCGGCTAGAATATCCTTTTCTTGATGTTCGGTGAAATTCCAAAAGACGACTACTCCATATGAAAAGACAAACATTTCCGCGAAAGTTTTGGCATCCGGTGCTAGGCGGTTAGGACTATCAGCTCTTTTGCCTTGCTCGAAAACATGGGTCTCTTCTCTCTTTCTCCGAGCGTCTTCCTCTCTCCTGACTCTATCCAGATCGGTTTCGTTGCGAGGACTTTCATCTCCTCCTCTGACGCCGTATGTGTCTGTATCTTCGAAATAGCCTTCGTGATAATCTCTGTTCTCGCTCCTCTCGATCTCTTCATCCAACACCGCTTTTCCACCGGGACTTTTGAGGACTGGACTACTCCTTACACGGAATCCTTCTGAACCCGGTAGTAGAGGAAGATGGTAAACCGTATAAAGACAGTCATCGTATAGCTTCGTCTTAGCGCCGTGCCTTTCCTTGACAAATTTCGCAGTAGCCATTGTTCTATACGCTTGCGCCGTGCAGTAAGCCGTAACTCTAGCCAACTCGTTTGCTCTTTTCGCTTTCGGTAGTCGTTCCGCATAACTCTTGCCCCGTATACCACCTCTCTTTTTCAGCACGTCTCTTTCGATATCTGTTAATGGCCCAATCTCCCCATCCATCCGCGCTCGATTGTCCGCTCCAAGCAATTCATCCACATCAGAATCCTCCTTCTCATCTACCGTTTCGGGAAGTAAAACCAATTTTTCGCTGACCTTTGTGCTTCGACCAGGAACATTCTGTTGCGCGATTCGCGTGGTAATCGGGCCATTACTTGGTCGGCGTTGAGTAGATTGCTGTGGTCGTCGGCCTGGTGGTCCGCGAGCTTGCCCAGAAGGAATTTGTGAGGCATATTGTAGTACGCTATCGACTGAAATAAATCTTGTTGGAGTTGGATGTTTCGCGACATTTGTGCCATTGAAGCTGGGTCTTTGGGAATTGCTTCGTGATGTTGAAGGACGTTGTCGCTCGCGTGAGTCGGTTACCTGATGAAGTCAGTTTACCTTATGTCTCTGAAAAGGGACTGTTTGTCCGTTGGTTAAGCCTACCAAAACTGAAGGTCCGCGTTTTCCTGCGGCGGTTTGCGTTGCCATTGCGGTGTATCGCAGTTTTGGTTGACTTCGGAGCTACTGGAGAAATACTTGTCTATGGAGGAGGAAATAAGTCGCATTATACGCAATTATGTTGTTGTATTATGGATTGATATTTTGAGGGAGCGGAGCCTCAGAATCTCTCCCGTTGCACCATTTGACGCACAAAATAATGCAAGGATGTGGGGACAACGTCATGACCGGAGAAAGTTAGCTCCCGCTCTCAACGCCAATGCATCCGAAAGGAGGTTTCGAAGTTGCTTCCCGCCGCCAACACAGCAGGCGGAAAGCGGGCGGAAAATTCCCTCTTGAAGCAAATTGCCATCGAATTAAGGGCTGCTGGATCTAAACTGGACTCTATCATATTTCGACGCGAGAACCACGCCTGTTCCCGTACTTTCAACTGATGGGAATACGATTTTACCAACCACGCCGCTGAATGACTAACTGGGCTTTTGGGCGACACGTAGACGTCGCTGCTCCGTGGTGATTTATCTGTTTTAGATACCTCCCACGTACCGTATATTCTATCAATGAAGCCTGTCGTCCTCTCTGCCCTGCACCCGGCAAACTGCTTTCTTTAATAGTTCCAGTCTCGGAACCGTCTCATCGCCCTTCAATCAATCTCTCAGGTCAAGTGGCTCATCCAAAGTAATCATCATGAATAATTTCTTCTCGGCCGGGGAACGCAGGCCGCTTTGTGATTGATATTTGGTTATCTGCCCTTCTACAACCACACAACTGAAGTGTAAATGATTTAAACATTTAATTGTTTCTGAGGATTCGATTTCTACTCAGATATTAAGAGCAAAATGGTGATTTTGGGCGATACAGCTTGTTTCTCCTAGTCAGAAGAAACAAGCCGATTTGGGACAATTCATTGCAGCCAATTATTATTGTCAACTGAATACCCGAAAGACTCCAAGTTATTATGATATTTTCATTGTCCAAC
>LLKJ01001198.1:0-20403 GCA_002242865.1 Clarireedia sp. CPB17 | reverse complement strand
GAATCCATTTTCTGCGTTTATTTTCAGGATAGGGATCGAATAACCGGGAAAGTATCGATGTGGATTACTTCGCTTCGTATTTGCTTGTGTTGCGGAAAGGGGAGGCTCAATATCTGTGGTGTTGATGCAAGCTTTTTGGCTGCAAGCCTTCCGAGCTTCAAAGCTCTACAAAGAAATTTTGCCGGTCAACTTCGTCATGAATCACGTGGGCGGAGTTATTGAGAGTGGCTTTCACCACCAAGGTTTATGGGAACTTTTCTATCTCATTATATGTTCGAGAATAGTGCGCAGAGAACTACATTTCACGAGTATGAGCAGAGATATGCCCCATCATTGGCGATCATTAAGCATTCACAAATAAGAATCAACGTCTAATGGGTATCAGGAATTGTCATTGATGGAAAGGTCAGCTGTAGATATTCGTAAATTTATCTCATTACGCCGTATGAATGCGGGTATCAGCCAATCCTAAGATGAAATCGGTCCTTTTGTGAACCTTGTAACTTTTTATTTCCCTAATTCCAATCCTAATCCCAATTCACCGAAGAACAATTTAGACAATTGCAAGCTTGGTAGCAGCGATGTCGAGAGCATCAACATCAGCAGTCAGACGAGCGAAGGCCTTCTTTGATCCATCTGGTCTGTATACAATGCATTAGCAAATATTCAGATCCTAGTCAACCCAGATTAACATACCGGATGAGGGTGTTGATCTTGACAGTGTCAATGTCATAAAGTTTCTTCAAAGCCTCCTTGATTTGAGCCTTGTTGGCCTTGATGTCAACGATGAAGACGAGGGTGTTGTTCTCCTCAATCTTCTTCATGGCGCTCTCGGTGTTCAAAGGGTGTATGATGACCTTGTGCTCGTCGAGGCGGGGTTGGGAGTCGATCGACTTGCGAGGGTACTTAGGAGCACGGGAGAGTTGAAGGGTCTTAGGTCGGTGGAAGGTAGTCGAGAGACGGACCTTGCGGACCTTGTGGGAGTGAACCTAATGGACATCAGCTTCCATGGTTTCGAATACTAAGAACAGTAGGACAACTTACACCCTTCAAGGCAGCCTTAGCGGCAGCAGTGGCCTTCTTGTTGCCAGCCTTTGCGGCACCTATTAAAACTTACGCATCAGCAATCGCTCTTAACGAACTCGCAATATCTGCTGTTGCTGGTGCGCATCCTTCGCAATTCCCCGCCATGGATTCGGAACAATATTTGGGTCTTCATAGAACGGCCGTAACATCACACGAATGTGGTATCACGATTGGAACTGCGATGATGCGAAAAATTGAGAAAGGAGACTGTACCTTTCTTTGCTGGGGGAGCCATTTCGACAGATATGTGCTTCCTGGTGGATTAGTACTGGAATTGAGTTGTCGAGAAGTTGATGGTTTGACAAAAACATTTGAGAAAGTCTCGATAATTTGTGGGTGGAAAATTCGCTTATTATCGGAATATAGTCAGTCCGCTCCGGTATGCAACTCGTCGACTGCAAAAAAAGTCTAGCCAATCTTTTCACGTTTATCCCAACCGTAAACTTATACTCCAGCCCACTAGAACGACCCAAACTTTTGTTCCTCTGCCTCCAGCTAAACAATTTGTGATACATTCTTGTCTCCAATCGACGAGCTTTCACTTCGCGTAGAGATACGCACGGGAAGTATCTTTTATTGTCCACGCCCAACGAGTAGCCGGAATTTCCTTCTTTCAAGCATCAAAATGGAAACCTCTCCTATTCATATTGAACTTTAAAGCTCCACGGTTTGCTGTAGCATTCGGAAAGCCCAAAACTTGCAAGATGGGCGTCAAGAAGAGAACGAAGTTGAAATCACTTTCACAAGGTCGTCCACCAACAACCAAGAAACCAAACCAATCTATATCAAGCAAGGCAACAAGGACCATAATTCGTACCCATCATACTCTGGAGAAACGAAGAGCGAAAGCCTTAGCAGATGGGGATGAAGTCACGGCCGCGGCACTTGCACGTGAGATTGCTACTCAGGGTGGATTGGAAACTTATCAACGTGCAAGTCTAATTGGGCAACGCAATGATCGAGGCGGCGATAGCAGTAAGATACTGATGGAGTGGTTGTCTCCATTGAGCGCGAGACTCAAGGACCAGGCTTCTAGAGGAGCCTCATTACGGATGCTGGAAGTGGGAGCGTTGAGCACCAACAATGCTGTCTCTAGAAGCCATGCTTTTCAAGTTGAAAGGATCGATTTGAACAGTCAATCAGAAGGCATCACACAGCAAGATTTCATGAAGCGGCCGCTACCGAAAGACGATTCTGAGAAATTTGATATCATCAGCCTATCTCTTGTGCTGAATTATGTTCCTGATGGAGCAGGAAGAGGGGATATGCTACTTCGCACCCTAAAATTCTTACACACTGCACCTCCAGCCTTGGACGATCTTGCAGAATGGTTCCCTTCTTTCTTCCTAGTCTTACCGTCGCCTTGTGTGTCAAATTCACGTTATATGGACGAAGCCAGACTAGAGGCGATCATGGAGAGCTTGGGGTACGTGATGGTCAAGAAAAAGCTTTCAAACAAGCTGGTTTATTACCTTTGGCGCTTGAGCTCGTTTACTTCGGAGCCTGTGTCATGGAAAAAGGAAGAGATCAGGGCAGGGAAGTCTCGAAATAACTTCTCGGTCGTACTGAAAAAGTGAAAGGGGAGATAATAAAATTTTATACGGTGGGGCGATCAACGTCAAGGAAGACTTCGACTGCCCCAATCCAATCAAGTGCTGAAAGGATAATGAAGGGGGCTTGGTTGTTCAGTGTCTGAAAACCATCTTCGTAGATGGGGTTGATGAGGGGCCAATGGTGTCCACAAATATCCGTTCAGCTATATGAAGTACAAACTGTATTGTACTGCACTATCCATAAAGCACTGTGTCCATTTTTAAATCGAATTACTGATGCGATCAGATAACTATCGGAGATGTGGGACATCGACCCATGCTCGGAGCTCTTGCTTGCTTTGCATGCCTGTCAGTGCAGCACCACTTGCCTTCCAAGATCGACGGCGTAAGGTCCGGGTCCTTCGAAAGAGATTTTGATGTTACAATTTATCCATCACATCAGTAAGATCTCAATAATCAGCAGTAGGAGGTTGTTCGGGATGGCTTCGTACGAAGCACGAAAAATCTAGAATTTTCCAACGTGTGATAGAAAAATTTTTAACCCTTCAAGATTCATGTAGAGTGAGATTTGATTGGTCTAACCATCTCTGCCGGCATCTTGGGACATTATGTACATCATGCCGTGCCACCGCGTATATGCTACTCAAAGCCGATAAATGCCTTCAAGCCTATCACTTTCCGAAAATTTCTATTAGCGATAAGAGATAAGGAGGGGAAAACCTGCAAGGACTTACTCAATAGCCCTGGAAGAATGACATGGGACCCGTCTCAAGGTGAGGAGAGGAGACTTAATTCACACCTCTAGATCCTTTTAGTTTCCCCGTTTCCACTTCTCCCCTAATATCGTGAATTCATTTCATCTGCTCGGGTGCCATCTTCCCTCAATCGATTTCCTTTGTACAATAATCACTGCTCTCGTGGAGGAGATATAGTAGACTCATCCACAATCTATTTTGTTGTGGCGGCGGTGGAAGCAAGGATACGATACCATACCGTAATACTTGCATTACATCACATATGGCGCGACCGAATCCCACCAACTTCCACGAGTATGAGTATGGAACCTCAAACTCCCCGAGAAGCTCTATCAGCGGCCGAAGTGTCCGATTTGAGTCTGGCAACTTCTCTCCTTCAGAAGCTTCGGATCTCCTAGAAATTCCGGATGGTCAAAATGGCCCGGAAAATGGGATCCGAAGGCGCAGGTACTTTTATCCATTCCTTCTGATCTGTCGTTCCTATGCCTAGCTAATTCACATGTTTAGGTCCTCAATTGCCATGCGCCTAAGCTCAATTACCCATGCTGGAGGTGTGAACAGTATTGAGAACTTTGCGAGAAGTTTGACCCGAGCCACCGCTTTTCACGAAATCAACCCACGACAGCCCGCATTCATATTGGCAGACGATGGTCCAGAGGAAGGGCCCGAAGATGATATAGAATATGGCAGTGTCCGGTCGGAAAGCGGGCATTTCCCACGCGCCGGATTATCCAAGCAGAATCTTGACAATGACAGCCCCGAAGATGCGGTGGATGATCAATCTGTCGTCGGTACTCCACCTCGATTCATACATCGCAAAATTTCGGATATTGATCATCGTATCAGCGATGTGGGAAGTCTGCCGGGGAGCATGAGGGGTGGCCAGTCTATATTTGCGATTGCGCCTCATTTGGGGACACCACTTGCAGGGAGCTATGGTGCTTCTTATGGAACTCTACGTTCCAACCTGAACGAGTCATCTATGGCCCATGCTGGGCAGCTATGGAAGCAGCAACAAGCAGCTGGTGCAAATGCTTTGGATGGAGAGCATATGCCACTGATTGTGAAAGAGGTCGAGCAGGACGGGAAAATTGTTTATGTTGTAGAGGGACAGTCGACTCTTTACCAGACCGGTAAGCATGCATGCGTTTATTCGCATTTCTAGATCCATAAATTTCTTCTATCCTGTTAAACCACCTGGTTTCGCCTGTTCTTCGCCGTTCTTCATATGAGCGATTGCTAACACTGGGTGCTCAAATTAGTCCTCAACTCGACCAATACTCTTATTGGAATAGGCCTTCTAAGTCTCCCGATGGGTTTGAAGTATTCTGGGTGGCTTTGTGGTATGGGTTTCCTTCTGCTATCTGCAGTCGTGACTTCGTACACCGCACGACTGTTGGCCAAGTGTATGGACCGAGACAATTCCCTACTAAGCTTCTCAGATCTTGCCTACGTATCTTTTGGCAATAAAGCAAGACTAGCTACGAGTGTGCTTTTCACTTTGGAGCTGCTTGCCGCTTGTGTTGCTTTGATTGTTCTCTTTGGCGACACTCTTCACTTGCTAATACCTTCCGTGGGGGTTTTGGAGTGGAAGATTCTCTGTGGCATTTTATTGATACCCCTCAGTTTCGCGCCCTTGCGATACCTTAGTTATACCAGCATTCTTGGTATTCTTTCGTGCTTTTCTAGTAAGGCAAAATATGACCGTTGCTTGGCCTGCCCGCTAACTATTCATAGTTATTCTGATAATCATCATTGATGGTTTCACGAAGCCTCATGCCCCTGGTTCTTTGGTTGAACCAGCAAAACAATATCTCTTCCCAGCCAATGTAAGAATGCAACTTTCATTAATTTTTCTATACTACAGAAAAGATCCCCTATCGAACGCAGGAAAAACTGGCAGCATTGGAAAATCTACCGCAGCTTGTTGTCCTACTTTATTCGGGTATATTATCTCACATGAATAACCTGATGCATTTGGTATACTACTTTGAATATGGAATTTGTCCTCGAGGCTATTATCGTCCAGTTTGTTATGTGTGGCAGTGGTTCTCTTCCTGCTCGGAACGTCTACATGATGATATCACGCGGTATTTTACTCTCGCTGTGGAAGCGCTGACTTTGTTATTGTTTAGTGGCTTACACTTCCTCTGTCATTTGGCTTGCTCATGTCTCCATGGGGTGGTCACTCCGTCTTTCCCAACATTTATAAGGATATGAGACATCCATACAAATTCCCGAAAGCTGTCAAATATACCTTCAGTTTTACTGTAAGTTCGTCTCCACTCAACAACTACCGAAACTAATTCTTTATAAGTATTTGCTAGATGCAGCGACAGCAGTCATTGGCATTCTCATGTTCGGAGATGATGTCCGAGACGAAATCACCGCCAACATCCTTGAAAGCTCCTCTTATCCTCGTAGCCTTTCTCTTATGATCTGCATATTCATCGTCATCATCCCTCTCAGCAAACTTCCCTTGAATTCTCGCCCTATCGTTGCCTTGATAGAGAGCTCGTGTGGACTCGATGCACGGGGCATGTCGGATTCGCCTGCTCTCACCGGTCTGTCAGGCTACACACGTGGCTTCCTCAAAATCGCGATCCGCATTCTTGTTCTTGTCCTTTTCGTTGTGATTGCTATCATCTTCCCGAGTTTCGATTCGATAATGTCATTAATGGGTTCGGCGTTGTGCTTCACCATCTGCGTTATATTGCCCTTGATGTTTTATTTGAAAATGTTCGGGAAAGAAATCAGTTCCCGGGAGCGAACTCTAGACTATTTCTTGATTGTCGTTAGCTCCATCATGGCACTTGTTGGAACTGTATGGGCGTTCTTGCCGAAGGAACTCATTGGTGCGGAATAATGCATAGTTGAAAATGCTGTTGATCGCATTGCTCTAAACGGCGTTGTTTGTGTGGGCATTTTGGATGCGGGCTTCCTTAGCGATTTGCATAATCTATGATGACTCCTCCAGTTGCAACAGCGTTATGACTCTATGAGTTCAACTTTTGTTAATAGTCTTGGGCAGCGACGATATTTGTTCATATAGTGTTAAGGTTCCGGAGATTTTGTTCCAATCACTTTTGAAACATTGAGTCATGTATCTCCAACTCAACGAAAGAACCGTATATTAATTTGATTGTTTCAATTACTGCGGGACATTAGTCCATGATCTATGTGATCTATATGATCTCCCAGCTATCGCAATTATCTCTGTTCCTTCTTAGGCAGCAAGGTTCAATATCCGCACGATCTGAGATCTGTTATCTCCATCGACTACTACGCACTATTACCTCTCTATACTGATTCATTTTCAATATTTCCATCTTGGTTTTCCTCATTGTTGTCCACGGCGGTTGAGTCTAATGATATAATGTGTACAAATAGTGACCTAATACCTCGAATCCCCCCCGTGATTGCCCTATATCTTCATGCCTCGGAAGGAAGCAGATACACAAGTCAATCCACTACGTCTCAGTCCATGACATTTTTACATGCTAGCTAATCAATCAGACGGAACCATGCACGGATCTCCCCTTCGATACGGAATCCATGCGGAGGATCAGCACAAGATCTGCGGCAAAGTGGAGATAGATATATAGATGTACAGCTCATTCACCCAAGAACGACATGAAGGCTTTGTTGCATATCTGATTCCGAGAAGCTGGATGAGGCTTCCTTCCAAGCAAAGAGCTTTGCATAAGGGAACGAATGACTACCACTTGTTGTGGACCTTCACACCGGCAGTTGAGCTCCATGAACCGTTCGGGCCCTTCTGCCCTAACGCAGAACATACCGACACAACAAACCATCACTAATCCACTATAGACACTATGCATGAATCAAAAAGCAGTTTGTTGCACGTCTTGTTTTCAGTTACATTGTGACCTCCTTCGTGGTTGTCCGTTCAACGCGAAAGTAGTGCCAGAATCACAGCCAGCGATTTCGTCGAACAATTTTCAGTACGTACTTCGCCGAAATCAGACGTGCAACAAAACGTAAATCGGGGTTTTACCCTTCGTCTCTCTGGATATGTCCTACTCGTGGTATATGCTCGATGACTTTGTTGCACATCTGAGACTTCAGCTACCACCTGCCTTTTCTAGAATCTGCTCTCTAGAAGGGGGCGGTCTGGGGACAACACCAGCTAGTGATGATCCTCAGGACCACTTGGCTGAGATTTAGACATGCAACAACCGTTTCCACAGGCCAAAGATGGGTTTGTTGCATATCTCATGCTTCAGCTTCGAGTTACCTTTTCCAGAATTTTCCTCCCCGTAAGGAGTGATCGGCGTCGGTAACTTGAATCGCTAGCTGCGATTTGGATACGTATCAGGCCTTGGTGAACCCTTGGCCACTATCCAGACATGCAACAAGCAGTCTATCACACTTCGAAAGCCTTCTGTTGCAACTCTATTCAGCTACGACCTACCTCTTCTGGAGCTTTAGTCGGCAAGAATGGCTCGTTGTCATTTTGCTACGACACTTCTACCACTACTTGGCCGGGATTTAGATATGCAACATGGATCTGCTACGGCCGACACGTCTACAAGTATACACTCGACTCACTTGTTGCACGTCTGAATCCGCCACTTTGGTTTGGTCAGTCTATCTCGGAGGTGGATTCTTCACCGCACGCAGCGCACGGTAATGAGCGGTGTATGAATTCGCAACTAGCGATTTTTGGCGCTGTCGGGCTCGCACCAGCTGGCCCGAAACTTAGGAATGCAACAAGATTCGTGTTCTGACATGTCTACCTATATCTCCTTCTCTTATGTACGACGTGTCATTCACTGCGATTGCGAAGTAGGTATTCACCTTTTTGTTGCAAGTCTTGCCCAGGGTAAGCAGAGGCGTTGGGGAAATCATTTTTCTAGCGGAAGATGAACCCCCAGAAATGCGGAAATTTGCTGACTGCGATTCTTCAAACGAGCAATGCATGTTTACCCAACACCTTAATGCGTCTCTTGGATCAGATCTCAAGAGTGTTGTTATGTTTGCTTTACAGCGGAGAGAAGAAGGATCTGGACAAGTACGTTCAACCAGAGCACTCCCTTCCTGTTGCCTGTCTGAACGCTGTCATGCTCTGCTCAGAATTAGCCTTCACCACGTTCCGTGCATAGGGAGTCGAAGTGGAATCGCTAGCAGCGATTTGTACCCAAAACGTAATGCGCCACCTCTTTCAGATATGCAACAAAATCTTTTCTCCCAGCCATAAGAATCCACCTTGCCATGAGCGCGGTTCTATCTGTTGCACGCCTCAACCAGGGTATCTGGTCGCGCTTTCCCCAGATTTCAAACGCTGTCCCTGAGTCGCCGCTGCTAGGTTGAAGCATCCTCAAAAAGACGGTTTCGAGATAGGAAGGGAAGTGGTCCCGCAGTATGCTCGAACACCTTCTACCTCTCCAGTCATCGAGAATGAAGTCGTCTGGTGGCATACTCAGTGAAGGGGTGGCAAGTAGGAAACTTGATCTCCCTGCTCTATGTCACTTTTTGGAGTATTCATACTTCATGCATCCCATCTCCGGTGTGCTTTCTCACTCAGTATCATCTCGCTTCCCCATGTTCTTCAGATCCCCTTGATATAATTCCTTCGCTTGGCATTAGCTATTCATTCTACTTCTCATAACTCATTGCATCTGCTACTACTTTGATTCTGCCTCACCTGCTCTCGTCTCATCATACTCGCTGAAATCTACTTCACTCACTATTTCTATCTCGTCTGCACCCATCGTACCCTTTCTCTATCCGACCTTATCTCCTACATATCTTTTCAGTTCTCCCGCCCTTGAAGTCACCCCATCTTAACTCATCTAACCTAGGCCCCGGCCTTAGTAGCATATACCCATCCATTCATTCACCATCTCCTCCATCTCCTCCATCTCCTCCATCTCCAACCAACCTTGTGAGATGTAGAAAGTGCATTGCATTAATCCTAACTAGAAGTGGGCTTTAAAAGCTATTTAAATAGTCCTCGAATAGCTGTCAAACATGCCATTATTCGGAGGTTTACGGATCACGCTGATACGACAATTAAGGAATGAGGTTATTTAGAACATCGGATGCATCATCCAATGCTTCACAAACCTCCTCCCCCTCCATCCCACAAACATCCACCAATTCAACCCCACAGTTTCGATCCCCCAACGAATAAATCAACCGATATCTGGACATGTATATATATATATAATATACATAGTAGAACCCACAGAGACATTATCTACACCAAGACTTATCTAGGAAGAGCATTCTAATCCAGATAATCATCGCACAGGGAATCGAATATTTACACAATTTTACCAATATCTATTTCTCCCACAATGCCACCCCACTTACAACATACATACCAGTCAAGCATGCACGAATACCTCCCCCCTACTCCCATCCGACCAGAAAACAATCAAATCACCTTCCTAACAACCAATATCAAGCAACACCATTCAGCCAGCCAGCATAATGTAATGTAATCAACTTAATGTATATATGGACTTTGAATCTAAATAATCATATCATCTTCTATTCTATTTTACTCTCATCCGTCTGATGAATCTCTATTCTATTCTATTCTATTCTGTTGTATGCTATTCCTGCGTCTACCTGTATTCCATCTCTAAAAACGCCATCAACACCAACGCTTCCTTTGTTGCTCATCCGACGGTTCCCAGCCAACCAAGCAATAAACAAGCAAATCAATCAACCATACCTCCCCCCGTCCCCAAAAGCACACACAAACACACACAAGCACACATATGTTTCCATTGCTCTCCATTGCTCTGCTACAAGATCCCCATCCACCATCTCATCTCATCCTATCTCACCCACTAGAACTCAAGCAATACCCCGCCCGACCATGATAACTCGGACGAGTGAGTGAGTGAGAGTGACAGAGCACCCTTAATACACCAAAGCACAAGCATCATCAACAAACAATCATCATCATGATTCTATAATTTTCGCACGCCAGTCAATGCAACCCAAAGCAACCATTTTTCATCCCACCAGCCCCTCCATTACATCGTATGGCAGCCCAAATCCCAAAAAACAAAACAAAAAAAGACCGTTATAGTTGATTGATCGATCGACACACTGTCATTTCAAATCATATCATGTCATGACCGCCGAAAAACAAAAAGACAAAAAGCGAAAATTCCCTCCCCTCTCGGCTCGAAGGCTCCAAACTGCTCCTGCTACTAGTTACTACCACAATGCAAAGCAATCAAGCCATCTTAATTAGACTTCGCATTCGCCATTCTCTTCGACATGAAGTCAAAGAAAGCGAATTGACCCGGCGAGCTACCAACTTCATACACGAAGCGACTGGCCAGATAACTACCGAAGATAGCACGGAGGTAATTGTCCGGAACCTATTCATTCACATCACCCATTAACTTTCCATCCACAATCATATCGAGAAAAAGAAACTCACCCTCTCCATAATAGTCTCCAACCCAATCTTCTCCAACAACAACTGCGGCAATGCATCCTGCAATACCGACTTCCTCAACTTCTCATCCTTCCAAAGATCACTGTTCTGCAACTCCTCGTCCAACTTCGTAATCGCCACACTAAGCGTATCACTTAGCGTACTTCTGGGAATCTTCGTCTCCTCGTGTTCTCTCCAGATGGCTTCGAATTCCAATCTGGCGTTGTTCTTAATGATCTCCTGAACTTCTCGCACGTATGCCTTGTAGAATTCAGGCGCTTGACCATTGTTACCAACACACATGTTCTCGACGAAACCTTGGTCGTCGAAACTTAAAGAGGCAAGGACTTCGAGGGAAGATGACGTTACACCACCTTTGTTGGCGGAGGCATCTTTGTAGAGAATACAGCCTGCGGCTTCGAGACGGAGTTTAGCGTCTTGGGTGATGAAGAGATTGGCGCCTTCAACGATGTAGGGGATGGTGGATTTGCCGTCTTTGATGAGCTTATTGACGCTGGAGAGATCGATGGCTGCTGGACGACCACCACACGGGACGAAGCAGTCGGTGAGATCGGTTTGGCGAAGGTGGAAAGTGTTACGGAAGGTTGTGCCATTGCTGATGACATCTCCATTGGGGAGTTTGACGTTGACCTCGTCAACAAGAACGCGGTATCCTTCACTCGATAGCTTAGACATATCGAATTCTGAGATCATGACACGCTTTGTGGCCAAGCGCTTGAGCTCCTCAAGGTTGATGCCTTGTGGGTCAACCAGCACACCACTACCATCGACGATAGAAGTGTATGTCTCGTTGCTCAACAAGATCTCATTGCTTCCCAAATCACCATCTGGCCCACCAGTTTGCATCTTGCGAACCTTGCTAGGATCAAGTTCCAATTTTCGGTGGATACCTTTAACATACTCTCGGACAGACAAAGTGGTCATACCGTAAGCGTCGTGAGGAATACCACCCAATTTTGGAGACTTGCCAGTGAAGAAGGATTTCCACCAAGGGGCGTTTCGCTTGCGGGCATGCTCAGTAGCCCAGTCGACGAGATCCGCAGTGTTCTCATCAGGACCCATGAAAAGAATTTCTTGCTTGCCATAAAGATCGACAATAGGGTTCTTGATACCCGGGGACGCAGGTGGGAGGAGAAGATCCATGATACTGTCAATGTACTTTTCGAAAGCAACACTACCCTTATCCTGTTGGTTGGCATCTAGAAGGATAACACCCTTGGAACCACCTTCGGGGATATCCTTATTCTTGCGTTGCTGGGTGTTGGCCAAGCCATAGTTCTCGTCGAACATCGATCGGGCATTGATAGAGTATGCTTCACGGTTTCTGGACTTGACAATTCGAATACCTCCACGAGCAATATCTCGGAAACGGAGATGGAATCCTCGAGATTCTGAGGTGATGACCAAGAACATACCGTATAGTGGCTGTGGGTATTCGATCTCAGGGAGGAATGAAGGATTCAAGCGGAAGGCGAGAGCAACCTTGGTTGGAGTGTAGAAGTTGGTCTTCAAAAGGGAGTTGTTGAAGATGCGGAATGCAGTCATGACCATTTCTTCATGCTCATTGCTGACTGTCCTGGAGATCAACCCTTTGAGCTCCGAATCAGAGTAGACTTCACCTGAGGGCGATGGTGGACCTGAATGGTCTTCGAATCCAGGAGCGACAGTAAGGTGGGTGTTGGCAAATGATGCGTACAGCGATCGTACAAGCTCTGGGTGATCGCTGATAATCTCAAGGATGTAATCGGAGGTGAAGGTCTCTGTACGTAGTCTGCGCTTGATGGTAGATAAGATCTCAGCATGATGACTGATCGATGGATCTAATGCCGACACTAATGAAGCGTATTCAGATCCGAGACGATTAAGGAAATGTTGGACGAAAACCCAAACACAATGTCCATAGATTGTCTCCTGAAGACTAAGACGACCACTGGCGAATAGCGATTGGAATTTGTTCTGGGGTATGCAGTAAAGAAGCGAGATCTCCTTAGTAATCTGGTGAATAGATTGCTCCAGGGGAGGGAAGGATTTCGACAAGTTGGTCGCAGGCTTAAGGTACAAACTCATGACCGTAATGCCGTTACTGAATTGTTCAACGTATTTTCTTGAACTGGTCACACCATAGGAGTGGTACAGATCGCTCAGAGCGCTGAACATTCCCAAGGCTGTTCTGCGTCTGAAAGCTAAGACCAATCTCTTCTCATTTGAATCTTCGATATCGAAAACTTCAATAACCGGTCCAGTTCTAGAAACAGCGAGCTCGATGATTTCTGAGTAGATTTGCTTGGTGTTCTTTGTGGATTTTGAAAGAAACATTCGATCACTGATGACTTCGAGACGGGTCTCGTTGGGTGATGGGTTTGAGTCGACGAATTGACACTCGTAGACGAAGTAGCATCGCATGGAAGTTTTCGAAAGTCCAGGTCCGTTCAAGTTTCCAGGGGAGCGGAAACTTTCGACACGGAAAGTCTTAATTGAAGATGTATCCAAGTATTTCGCCTCCAATCTGTGCTCATATCGTGGACCACCAATGGTACTGATACCGGGCTCACTGGTGTCGATATAGATGGCATGGCCCGACGACTCCATATCGAGTCTGATCTCTTGTCTCTTGTCCTCACGAGCGTAAGCTGCAACTTTTGCGGCATATAGCGAGGTAATGTTGCTGACAACAGCTTCGACACTCTCAGTCTGGAAGTAGACATCATCGATCCCAAGTTCGTTGTAAAACCACTCCAATTGTGCATCGATGAGTTCTTCGGGGATCCATTTTGCTGCCTTAATCTGTTCTCTCACTTGGAAAAATCAGTTTCGTACAAGGTCATTGGATCGTCTCTCTTACCTTGAATCATCTGTGCCTTCTTTCCCTTGAATTCTGGTGCAACATATCCAACTGTTGCGGAGCGTAATACGCGGTGACCATTACCATTGCCATTTCTGTATGGAATGTTGAAATGTGTTGGTTGAGGAGAAGGTTGTCGACCAGGGGTCCTGATAATTTGATCAACAAACTTGTTGGGAGACCTGGGAGAAGAACTGCTGATGGTAGCCATGTCTTCTTCTGGTTGAAAGTATGATTCGTCGTAAGTAGGAAACTGCTGAGGCTGGGCAGCAGCCATTGAATCAGTATTGATTGGTGAAAGAACCTTGGCCATTTTGACTGTTGGTTTTTGGGTGTGTAGAATAGAATTCCCACCGTGTGAGGTGAGACACAAAGAGAAAAGTTGGAAAGAGAACAGAACAGTGGAGGTATGAAGAAGTGAATAAAAGAGAGAGCAGGAAGAGAAGAAGGGGGGTAAGCAACGACTATATCCGCAGAGAGAAAGATAGTCAAGGCAAGTTAAGGAGCATCATGTTGATAGCGAAGAGTAGTTCACTCCTTGATTCCTTGACCGCCTCGAGATTGCTTGCATTGGCTGCATGGCCTGCATTGCTCGGAAAAGGATGCTTATCAGTCGATTCCACAGTAACCTGGACCCCACAAGAGTCCGAGAGGCGGGCGGCTTGAAACAGAAACGGACGGGATTGGGCTTCTGGGAAAGGTTCGAAGGGCAATCGGATGGAATTTGGTAGGAAGCGTTAAGAGTGTGAAAGTGCCGAGCCTCCTTCTTTTGGATACGGAGGCGTCTATTTTGATAGGGCGCGATAAGGAAATTTGTGGATTATGTGGGTGTGGGTGTGGATGGTGCGTGGTGGATGGTGCGTGGTGGATGGTGCGTGGATGGTGGGTTGTTGTTTTTGTGGATGGAATAGGAATGAACAACCCAGCACTCAAGAGGTAAACGGGTACAAGGTGAAAAAGGGAAAAAAACGTACCTTGAAGGGAGGAGAGGTAGAGCTTAGTCAATCTACTCGTCGTCGTAAATCATGTACATGTACAGTAAGAAATGCGCGAATTATAAGATCGGGTTGCTGGTGATCTTCTCGGACGTTGGAGATTGTGGAGAAAAGTGGCAAGGAGCAAGTAGCAGTGCTGTGTAAGTGGTGTACTTGTATACGATATTGGGGTTAAAAATAGCTGGGGATTGCCTCGTAGATCGTATGTCGTAAACCGGTGGTAACCCGTCTGTCGTTTACTTTGGGATCGGTACCTGCTGCTCCACGATCAAATCGGATGAAATAATTCGATGTACCGCCACGGAACTTTAATTTTCGCAACACGGCTTCGGCTTACGGTACGATGTGCAGAGTGGTGTCTTGTGCATATGCGTGTGTATCGAACAAAGATAGAACGATAGAACGATAGAACGATGGATTGCCTGCCAAGAATTCGAGCAAGGCTGATGCTATTCCAGGGGTAGGCGTTGATGGCTGACAGCTGACAGCTGCTATTATTGCTGTCGAGGGGTGTGCGTAGCCTTATCTATGACACTCTCAGCATTCCTCGTATTGCAACAGCAGCTTTGCTCTTTGATATGCTATCAATGGGCGGCCTTGGGTCAATGCAAAGAAAGGGCTGGGCTAGCGTGGATCGAGCAAGGTGGCATACGTACAAGACGATTCTCTGACGGCTTGCTTGCTTGCTTGTTTGTTTGTTTCTCTTTGGCGGGAAAGATAAGAGGAACGAGAGCTACTGGTCTGTACGTACTGCACGATCTGAACAGCGTATATGGTGTTTACGGACTTGCGGTAGTATGGTCTGAGTAAGAAATGAGACTGGCGATAGGACAATTATGCCTAGTGCCCACCTAAACACGGCGTTGGGGAGGAGGAGTAGGAGGAGTAGGGCAGAATATGCTTTCAATGAAGCTGCAATGAAGTAGTGGAGGTATAGCCGTGGTAGCAACAGTAACGACAACAGCAGATGAGCCGTTATATATAGTCTTTGCCATCGTGAACTCTCTCCGTGGATAGACTATAGGTCAACATATTGATCGTGTACTCACTTACTTACTTCCCCATCAGGCACGGTACGTAAGGATAACCAGCATTTACCTAGGATAGGCAGGAATTTCCCACCCTTTCCGCACTTCTTTCATTCTCCCAAGCTTTCTGGCCATTGTTTGCTGAATTTTTGCTGAATTTTTGCTGGAATTTCTGGTCCAAAGTGGTCCAAATTGGTCCAAATTGGTCCAAGTATGCGATAGCAGTGTGTCATTCGTACCTGACGATCAGACTACTTCCCATTAAGCCTAGCCCCAAATAGTACAGTGGTAGTTCGAGCCTTGAGGACTGGGAATGCGGGCGTGGGTTTACCGCCAATTGGCGTCAAAGCAAAAGTGACCTTCCAGGTCCAATTGATTCTTTGCGTGCCGTATTTGCGTGGTTTGCCTTGATCGGTAAAGCGGTAGAGCGGTTATTCAAGGTCCATCAATTCTGCCTAGCTTTTGCTTTTTACCCTCTCCACTCGCAGTCCACTCGCAGTCCACTCGCAGTCCACATCAATATACTTCTGCACGCACTACTAGGACTACAAAGTATCTGTACGACCGACTGTTTACGCGGTATCAGCGCAACTATCCTAACAGGGGACTATCGCTTCCCGGTTAGGCATCTCGAATTGCATTCAATGCGGTGGCTGTTCCGGCTATACTGCTGTACAGAGTAACTACTCGATGTCGTATGTAGGTACTTGACAGTGCTTGGGGGGGCATGGGTTAACGTGGCCATTCGCGAGCAAAGGACTTTCGAACTTTCGAACTTCGGGCTGAACTTCAAACATCCATCACCCTCTTTTTGTGGAATATTGTGTGATCGAGGCTGCTAGTATGGTGGACATCAGTCAGGAGTCAGTTCGTGGTCAATAGTCAGCAGTAGCATGTCTTCATGTCTTGAGAGCTCCCCATATAGCTCATCAGAGTGTCATAGGATTCGACACCTAATCCCTGAAAGAGTTTACTTTTGCGTACTCGAGTATTTGCATTGAGGCCATGATGAGAACATGATGAGCGATGAAGATGCGGTAATGGGAGTAGCTGGTAGTAATTGGGTCATTGGTCCATTGGTCCATTGGTCCATTGGCAGAGGTAGAGCTTCCCGGTGAGTGAGGTTGACGACTGAAGGGTAGTCATACCAAAAATAGAAATTCCCCTGGTCAGCCAGCCAGCCACTCAACTTACTCGGGTATCACTCGTGTTGGCCGATGATTCCATGGCTTCTGGAATTTCCTGCCCATCCGCACTCCACATCTCGCACGTCGGGTCTCAAAAAGTCCCTCAAAACCCACGAAAAAAAAGTCTCATAATTTTCATCCCCAAGCTCCACCGCAGTCTGCACAAGACAGGGGGTGCAACTACACACACATTGAAGGAGTGAAGTCTGGACGTTTTGCCTCTTCGACCCCCGTGATGTCCCAAGCATCCCAAGATAATATCCAAACATTCGTCCTCGTGGCCAAGTGATGTCCAAGAATGGAAAGTCAAGGAAGAAAGTTTCGTTCCACTTCGGTTCACTCACATCCCCATCCACATCATAGATCCCAGCAACCAGCAAGCGGCCAGATCGCGGCTGATCACCTAAGCAACTCTCGAGTCGCTAGTTCCGACCCAAACGAGAAAATTGGTTCATCATGACCCCGCCATTAAACTTCAAAGTGAATTTCTCTTACCCCCATATTACCCCATAATTTGCTCTGGAGCGTCATTTCTGACATCGACGATACCGACGACGGACTGTCTTCCCCCTATCACAGGCGCGCCTGCCCTCACGACTCCTACCCGACACTCATCGTCAGCGTCATCGTCTCCTCACTTTGACTAACAGCGCAATAACGCCGTCGCCGTACGCCATACGAGGAGTCTGGATTGTACGAGGAGATTCCACACGGTCCTCATTGGGAATCCCATGACTAAGATCGTGCATTTTCTATTACATATCGGCTCATGCACTTTGCGAAGTACTGTGGATGAATTTCCCCATATTCCGCTATTCCACCATTGAGTTTCATCTACAGAGTATCAAACCAATCCAAGCAAGCAAGGAGGCAAAGCAACCACGCAACCAAGCATTTCCCATAGATCGTGTTTTAGCCTCTTAGCTTTCCCCTTACCCCGGATTCTGTATCACCTGCCACTAAAAGAAAATTCCTCTGAATCACTAAGCGCCGATTCACCGTGTTCACCGTGTCAGGGCTCGGTCGTTTAGTGCTCCGCGGCACGCAATTCCATTCCGGCATTGCTACACCCCCTGTGCTCTTGATCCCTTCACCCTACACCGCTAGGTCAATCCTTCTTGGGCCTTTGTTGGGTAATAGCGGAGTCAAGCTGCATATTGAGGAGAAGGTCATTACGTTTCAGTCCCATGGCTTCCGTGGAGAATGATGTTGGTCACGATCAACAAGATCAACAGGATCAGCAAGGACAGCGTATGAACAGCAGAGACTATGCTGTGTCCCAAGATGCTCAAGATCCTTTGCGTCAGATTAGAGACCAATTTCTCATACCATCCAAGGCTCATTTGAAAACCAAATCTTTGTCAAGCTTAGGTACGATATTCCACTCAAGGTAGTTGAATTCGTTAGCTGAAAGCTTATTACAGAGCACAAAGATGCTTTGCCGGACGAGCCGAGTGTCTATCTCTGCGGGAATTCTCTTGGCCTTCAACCGCGTATTACCTCGACTCGTATCGAGCAATATCTCAAAACTTGGTCAACTCAAGGAGTGTTTGGTCATTTCAAACCACTGTCCGATTCGCCTCTACCAACATGGCTGAACGTGGATTCAACCGCCTCGGAGAAGATTGCGCCTGTTGTGGGAGCACAACCTTCGGAAGTGGCGGTCATGCAGACCTTGACAGCCAATCTGCACTTTCTCATGACTGCATTTTACAAACCGGACGCCAATGGAAGACATAAGATCATATTAGAGGGCAAAGCATTCCCTTCCGATCACGTGAGCCATCCCTTTTACCACAAGAATTTAGGTTGTATCGTGGCTAAACCATATGCAGTATGCTGTCGAGTCCCAGATCCGCCATCACAATCTATCCCTAGCTACGTCCATGATTACTCTGGAACCTCCTTCGCCTGATCAGCCAACGCTCACCACAGATTACATACTGGAAACTCTCGAAGCTCACGCCAAGGACACAGCACTCTTACTCTTACCCGGAATCCAGTTCTACACTGGTCAGTTGTTTGACATACCCCTCATCACACGTAAAGCGCGATCATACGGCATATTCGTCATTTGGGATCTTGCTCACGCAGTCGGAAATGTGCCCCTCTACCTCCACGATTGGGACGTCGATGCAGCCGCCTGGTGCACTTACAAATACCTCAACGCCGGACCGGGATCCATCGGCGGCCTGTTTGTACACGAGCGTAACAGTCAGGTTTCCTCACCATCTGTCAACTCCAGTGAGGAGACGGGTTGGGTGAATAGATTAAGTGGCTGGTGGGGTAATGACAAGAATACGAGATTTGCAATGGAGAATCGCTTCGTGCCATACCCTGGCGCTGCGGGGTTCCAGTTAAGTAATCCAAGTGTCTTTGATATCACAAGTCTAAATGCATCTTTGGAGATCTTCGATATGGCTGGTGGAATGGAGATCATCAGGGCTAAATCTGTGAAACTTACGGCATATCTGGAGACCCTTCTCCAGGAGTCGGAGATCTACAAGCAGGGAAGATTCACAATTATTACCCCTCAAGGCACCGAAGAGCGGGGTGCACAATTAAGTCTTAGATTAGGCGAGGGCCTATTAGACGTAGTCATGAGAGAACTAGAGATTCGCGGGGTAGTGGTGGATGAGAGACAGCCAGATGTTATTCGTGTGGCGCCAGCACCGCTTTACAATGGCTTTGAAGATGTATGGAAGTTTATCCAGGCATTTGGGGAGGCGGTTGATATTGCATGGAAAGCGAAAAAGGGGCTGGTGAAGGTGGAGGGGACGAGGGAATTGGAGATGACTAGTTAGGTTGTTGAATGTGGGATAGATTGTTGATGATGATAGCCTGCATTAGATAGACTATATTAGAACACGACCAAGTACCAGGTACTGTACATACATATCCACCCTGTGCCACCTATGTGCATCCATCCATCCATCCACTGCACAGCACCGTTCCTATCACCCGCACTTCCCGCTGCCTTGACGCATTGCATATCAATCCACTCAGCACTGTCCTATCCCATACCCTAAGTGGATCATGTCGCAGTCCAACTCCAAACTTGTATTCCACCACTCTTTGCACAGATTGCGCTATCCTATCATATCCAGACGTCTTTTCTCGCCCCTCCTGTGCAATGCAATATTCAATCTTTACAAATTGCGTGATTTCGCTACTCTTTGCGTAACATTCACTCCCACCATATCGCATCCCACATCACATCACACATCTACTCCTCTTCGCCCGTGAATACATAATCCCCATCCTCTTATCATCTCACTCTCCTACCTTTCACCATCAGTAAAAGCACCCGAAACAAAAAGCAGTAGTGTAACAGGTAACCCACCAACCACCCACCCGCGCCGCTTTGCAGATGCGGTGGCATAGGCAATGCAACGGAATATAGGAGAATAGAATAGGGAAATTGGGCGCGTGTCTTGTAGTTGGGTGATGTGATATGTTGTGTTTTGTGGGACGCAAGATTATGTAGGAGGGGGTTGGGGTGGGTACACG
>LLKJ01001193.1:0-36298 GCA_002242865.1 Clarireedia sp. CPB17 | reverse complement strand
GTGTGGGGTATGCGGTGGGTGGGGAAATAATAGACGGTTTGGAGGGGGAGCAGGCGCAGGGGCGTGAGTGAGTGAGTGAGCGGAGGAGATATAGTAATTTGATTGGGGGAGAAGAAATTGCAGATAACGGTGGATCACTTAATGCTTGAAGAGAGGTAGTAGTATGGAAATCGAGGAACTTAGTAGTCGAGTGGACAAAGTATTCGTCAAGTGTAATATGCTTTTCTTGCGAAAGCAATTTGGGATAATCGAAGGCTCGTACCATGCTTTATGGCCACAGGGTACAGATAATCAATTGGTATCATTACTTTTACAGCCATCCAACACCCATTATCTTCTCTTTCCACCTCTCATCGGCTTACCCTTTGGCCCCATCGGCTTCCCACCCTTAACCTTCTTCTTCCCCTCTTCCTTTAGCAAAACCCCCTTACCATCCCTCTCCGCCCTTCCCTTCTTCCACACCCTTCCCTCAATCCTCTCTCCCTTATCATCCAACTTCTTCTTATCCTTATTACTCAACTTCAACTTCTTCTTCGCACCTCTCACCCCATTAAGCTCCTCCATACCCAGTTTCTTCGCCTCCAACTTCTGTTTTTCGCTCTCGAACCAAGTTCTCTTCGGTCGGCCCTTAATCTCATCTTCGTGCGTCATGATGTTCTCTCCCTTTCTGACCTGCATTTCCGCCTGCGCCAGAACCTTATCCTCTTTCTCTTCCTTCAAAATCTCTTCGATCTCGTCTGCCATCTCGTCGACCTTCTCAGCCCATTCGTCGGCCTCGCTAGCTTCGATTACTCGACTGACGATCTTGGCGCCTTGGGCACGACCGGCTTTGACCGCGGCTTTCACGACTTTACGGTCGGGTTCTGCGGCAATGGTACAGGCGCGTCCAGAGCGACCAGCTCTGGCGGTACGTCCGACACGATGCAGGTAGATTTCGTGAGATTGGGGCGCTTCGTAGTTGATGACTGTGTCGACACCTTTGATATCGAGACCACGGGAGGCAAGATCAGTGGCGAGGAGGAAAGATGCTTTGCCATCACGGAAAGCTTCCACACTGGTTATACGCTGGGTTCGTTAGCAAAAATGAACCGCGAGGTGAATATCTGCAGGGAATTACCTGTTCTTGACTCATGCTACCATGCAATTCAGTAGCCTTCAACCCATATAGTCCGAAGATAACTCGTGCCCTGTGTGCTTCTTTCTTTTGTCTGAAGAAGACAATAACTCGGTCGGTGTAGATTTTCTTGCACAGACACAATAAGTAACCCATACGCTTGCCTTCTCTTCCCGGACGAAGACGGATAAACTCTTGCACTAAAGTACCTGCAGTCTGATTCTGAGAGTCCACCATCAGTCGCACAGGTCGGTTGAGACCAACTCGAATAAGATTGTCGACAGAAGAAGTCATTGTTGCTGAAAACAGCATAGTTTGGCGCGACTTAGGAATTGTGGTAAGAATCTCGTTCAACTCATCAGCGAAACCAGCTTCGAGCATTCGATCGGCTTCATCCAAAACGAGAATTTCGAGAGTGTCAACGGTGAAACTGGGGGAGTTGCGCATATGATCGATGAAACGACCTGGTGTAGCAATGATAACATCTGGGCGGAGACGTAGCTCTGCTTCTTGAACCTTGAGACTAAGACCTCCGACAGCCAAACAGAATTTGATGTCAGTGTGACTAGCAAGCTTCGTAGCGACAGCATGACATTGAATAGCCAACTCACGAGTCGGCATAAGAATGGCAACTCTACTGGTTGGTACTTTCTTGGGTCTGTAAAGAAGACGTTCGAGGATGGGGACAATGAACGCAGCAGTTTTTCCAGAACCAGTAACAGCTCCACCTACAACGTCTTTTCCAAGAAGTGCAACAGGTATGGTTTTGGATTGAATCGGAGTAGGCTGTGTGAAGCCGACAGTCGCGAGTCCTCGCAGAATTGGTCGAGATAATGACATGCTTTGAAAAGTCGTAGAAAGTGTAGACTTAGCGCCCTTCTCTGGCTTCTCCTCTGGAGCAAAGAAAGCCTCTCGGCGAGCAGCCTCTTCAGGATCATCGTCCGCATCCTCCTCCACGTCCGAAGCTTCTTCAGACGCTACATCATCTGGATGTGGTGCAGGCGAGGCAACCGAGTCATTGTCCGAATCATTGTCATCGTCTGCCAGCTCTTCATCATTAGCTGCCTCAGAATCCTCTTCATCCCCAGATTCTGGCTCGGATCCGGCACCCATTCCGAAACCATCCTCGGCCATGAACTCATCGCTTTCGTCTTCAAGTGCCAGCTCCTCTGACTGGTCGTGCTCGTCCTCCAAACCCGCTCCGTTCTTGTCTTCTTTTTCAATGTCTGCCTGTTTTCCAGCTCCATGTTTTCTCTTCTCCCTTCGTCGCGCAATGATTTCGTCAATGTCCACAGCCTTTTTATCACCACCACTGCCGGCATTGAGCCCTTTTTTTGCGCTGTCAAAGCCCCAACCCTCGAATTCCTCCATCCCCGCACCAGTTTTACCATCTGCCTCTAATGCGAATTCAAAATCTGAGTCCATAGCCCCATCATCCTCGTCCTTTGAACCCCAAATTCCTCCATCTTCATCAACGTTTTCCTCCTCGACCTTTTTATCCGACTTCTTGGACTTTTTTGATGTAGAGGTGGAGGAATTGTCGTTGCGCTTACGTTTTTTGCTAGGATTGGAGTCTGCAATTAGTTCCTCTGTAGCATATTCCGTAGCAGCCTCATCCTCGTTATCTGAGATGGTCAAGACAAAATCGTCGTCGCTCTTCTTATTCTTGGGCGCCATTTTTTCGTGCTGAATACGGATGGTTTTACAAAAATCGCAGCCGGTATCGAGATGTAAGAAAAAAAAGTTGTATACCGCTCGGCAGAACATTAGAGAGATGAACAAGCGCAGTTTAGCGTACCGATAGGCAATTATGTGGGGATTCGCTCAGGGATTTATTAGGCACACGCTCCAGCGCAATATTATTTCTAGTCGCTTCAACATTATCATCTAGTATCTGAGCATTTTTACCTGGTAAATGAAAGAAAAACGGACTATCCTGCAGCACCCTTAAAATCGTTTGATAAAAGCCTCGCCATTGCATTGTCCCCTCATAAAAACACGAGATCATGAAACTATTTATAAACATCTGCGAACCACTCAGGCTTACTTATCATCTGCGGCCACCATGCTGCTCTGTGTGCCTGGGCTCGAAATGCCTCCCTCAAAATTCAGGTAAAAGGTGTTCCAATATTGAATGAAAGACATGGATTGTAGGAAAAGGAAATGGAGCTGCTTCGCCAGAGATGTCCGTCCTCCCGCGTGGAAGGTATGCTGACTATGTGTATTGCTACGCAACCGTTGAGAATGTCATCCAAGTGAATGTTTACTCGTAAGGGTTGAACTCGGCTGCGTGTGCGGCATCTGCCTGGAAGAATACGATATCCAGCCACTCTCCACGGCTCTCTTTGGTAGAAGTGCGGCCGACACATTTTAGGCGAGATTCCTCCATGATCCAAAACCCTTGCAAGAACTCCTTAATCCAGAGGTAGTTGGGATCATTGTTTCTCAGAACCGGAAGCTCAATAATTATCTGGTGGCATCTGCGGGCACCATCAGTCTCATAGACGGGATTGAGATCCGGGTTGAGCCAGTCATAGCCGTCTCTGGCAGCCCAGGCCCGCGACACAATCTGCAACATTCTGTCCATCAAGGAGCGACCGATACCTTTCCGGGTGAACTTGTGATGCACATACAGATGCATGTTGGTGGTGTATCTGGAACGGCCGTTAATCTTGCCGGAAATCCCACAGCCACGAGCCTCGCCGAATGCGAACCCGATGATGTTCTCATACTGAGGCAGTTTTGTCTTTGTCTTTGGATTGGGACTTTGCATGGGAACACGGCCTTTAACTGCAACAATGAAAGGCACCTTTTCTTCCTTAGCGTTGTTGATCAAGAACAAGATGTCCTCCTCAGTGAGAGGATCTTGATCTTCTGGGATGTACGAGTGAGCAATATAATGATTGTATATTTGCAGAATATGTGTACTATCCGACTCAACGGCAGGGCGAAGATAAGTGTCAATCTTAGGTCTGAATGGATTTGGTTCAGGTTCTCTTGCCAAGATCGTTTGTTGATGCATCTGGCTTTGAATTATTGAGATTTCTCTTGACTTTTGGCTTTTTTCAAGTTTCTTGCGATACAGGGCAGACTCATCTTTGGCTGTTTGGTCGGCCTGCTTCTGTCGGTTAGATGAGTTTTCGAAATCTTATGATTTAGTTAGTAGGTGCTGCAAGAAGTGGAGCAATCAACGGGAGCCGCTGTAACTTACCTGGTAGGGTGGGGTCATGACTTGGTGCTTCAACGAGGAGGTAGTTATTGATCACACTCTTGCCGCTCGAAAAGCCCTCCGAGGACACGTCCACGACGTCCGTAGGTCGCGCAACCGCGGCTGCCCACTCTGTGATGTATGCAGAGATAAACCCAGTGTCGAACACTCCACGTTCTTCCCAGATTGGTGGGGGCATCCAAGTTTTGCCATCCCAATCAACCAAACCAATCTTGGCATCTTGCGTTTGGGTTGCTCTTACGCCTTCTTTGGCATTAATCTTAACAATGGCATTGCCAGGTTTTTCGCCAACATCCGAGAAGCTAGACACCGACCAAAATGGCGGCGAGGAAACAAAGCTAGCCGGCTGCTTCTTCTCTTGTGTGATGACCTTGTCAATATTGCCGTTCGTTTGAGTGACTGTATGGACAATGTCTTTGTTCTGGTTCGTATGGGAGGTGCCGACAGCCATGTGAGATGCCATGTTCCAACTAGCAACTGTGTCATCTTTGACTAGTTTGGTGTTATCTAGGAGTTTGCTATCATCATTCTTACGCATCTCGACGATGACTGCCTCGTTAAGCTTTCGTGCATCAGAAGTATCCTGGTCCTGGGCGAGTCTGAGATCAATGACCTCAACGTTTCCATTTCCCTGTACATCAGAGCTAACAGCATGATTGAAGCTTCCCTTGGGAGCAAGAGGAGCAGGGGTGACGACTTCTATAGTCTCTTTTGAAACGGGAGGGGATTGGACGGCGACGCGGTTTGTCGATTGTTTCAAGGTGCCCTTAGTGTTGTGACGCGCAAGGAACTCAGCAAATTGAGCTTCACCGGTAGCCAGCTTACGTCTATCCTCTTGAGCCTCAGCACGCGTAGGCTTTTGAGGTGAGGGATTCTTGATAAGAACATTCTTTGGCTGTTCCGGGGGTGAAATTTTCTTATCAATGAAAGCTTGAAATTCTTCATCTGCCTTGCTGAGGAATTTTCCCTGTGACAGCCTCACTTTCATCCACTGTAGATAACATAAGTTAGCAAACTTCACACGTTTGACAATGCGTAAGTGAATCGACTATATTAGGAATTTGCACCAAGAAATAAGAATATCCGGTCATGCCTTGAGGTCACTGGCCTTACATACCGGGTTGTTGGGTGCAGCAACCAAAGGCTCTTGCGTTGACATAGCGCCGATATTTGAGTTATCAGATATTTTCAGCGAGATGAGTTGTTTGGTAACTGGCAGAAGTAATGTCAGAGTTGCTGGGCCAGAGGCAGGTAATAGGAAATCGCCTTACCAGATGAACAATTGACCGAACTCTCTTTCAACTCTCCTGTAGGTAGCGTGAGCTGCGGGTGGCCGACGTCGAGTCTTGTTGGGGATGTAATATTCACTGTCCCCGAATTTGTTAGATTTCTTGTTTAAGCTCAACGGGGAAGGAAGTAAATTTCATCTTCAGATCGAATAATACCTACAGGGAATATTTTCCTGGGTCTTTTGCAAGATACGGCGCTGTTTGTTTCCCGCTCGTTCTTCGTCTCTCTTCAGCAGCATCGCCATGAAGTCATTTTCTCGCATAGTTGGGCGAGCGATGGCAGCATACGCTGCGAGCTTCGCAGAGACAGTGGGTGAAACGTCATTCATTGCTTCATTCTGGACTGGCTGTGCAACTATTGTTGGGCGTTTATCTATAACCATTGTTTCAATTGTCGATGGTGAAGTAGATTGTTGGCTTTGCAACTCTTGTTCTTGTAAGTTCTTAAGCAGTTTAGCCTGAGTCTTAGCTTCCGATGTAAAAGTTTTCGGCATGGACTTTTGAGGAGAAATCTTGGTAGGCTTTCGAACAAACTGTTAGTGGCGAAGAAAAGATAAAATAAAAGGTGAATTAACTTACCGACTCGAGGTCGACTCCTCCAGAGCTGTCGTCGACAACGGATGGTGATGACTGGGCGACGGATGAAACGTTTGAATGATTAGTTGGCCCAGAATTCACTTGCACAGCAGGTGTGAAGGTAGTAGCACTTGCGCTCAATATGTTTGTACTGCCAGAGCTTCGTTCCGCAGGAGCGGTTTCTTCAGCCTTTGTGCTTAGTTCGTGGGTGTTCTTAACAGGTGGTTCAGGTGGTTGTCGGTTCGATACTTGTGTAGTTGTGACGAATCTTAGGTGGGGGGGAACATAACCTGAATTCGTGAACTTCGTAGTCTGTATAAATGAGCTTGCTGGCTCATGGTCGTAAGAATCTATCGAGACATTTAGTGCTTGATCCTCCTAGTGCTACAAGGACTTACGACGTGAGTTCCGTAATCCTCCATACTTGGCCAGAAGGTTCTTACTACTGAATGGCTCCTTAGATCCGGACGGCGACACCGATCTTGTAACAGTGTTTCTATTCATCGTTGATGGCAGACGGTATCGACGAGCTGGAGGAGGAGGAGAGTTCGCCCAGATCGAAGTTGATAGCCCGCAATCGCCGCCTTTTCTCTCAATAACTGTGTGTAGTACACTCTGGATTAGGTCAAAATATTCGCCCTTCGGCTTGCCGTTTTCGAAGAAGTATGTGATATTGACTTCCTCATCTGAGGCACTTTTTGGTTTTGGTGTTGATTTCGGGTGTGGTGACATACCCTCTGAGGGAAGCCCGTGGATGGTTTTGAAAATATTGATTTTGAATAGTGACGGGGGATAAAGAGTATGCGCGATGAATGACCTACAAAGACTAATAGAGAACTGAATTCGACAATGTCTTGTGGCACAGTAGCAGGTATCAAACGTGTTCGTGCGATGACTGTTCAAGTAAACGAAAGTGCTGCGGAAAAGACAAGAAACACGTCAAGTTGGTGAATTGATCTTGTTGAAGCGGCGATGATTGGTCTTAATTATAACTGGCGAGAAATGCCCTAATCTCTTCTGTGACTGGAGAATATACAGGTTTGAAAGTGAATTGTTTGTGTATTGTCATTTACACAGCAAATTAACCGAGTCAACCAAGAATAATAAGACTGAGGGCATATTCGAATTTGGCAACGTGGAGGTGCACCACCGATTTCAAGAACCAGGCTTTGTCTATTGAGATCATAGTAGCTGCTACTATATAGAAGTAACTACTCAGGACGGTCGGAGAAGAACATGCGGGCGAAGCAGGAAGGTACCCGGATAGGGAAGCTACATATTCACCACCTCCATTTACCAGCGACGTATATGTGAACACCTGTTCCGAACTCAGCCTGGAAATCAAACAAGAAAGAAGTCCCAGCCATACATTCTCTCAACCTGCAAAGTTCGTGCGGATTTTCCGCCGTGGAAATCTTACGTTTCCCTTGAGCGACTGCCGTGCCCAGTTACGAGGGAAATCGTTGTCACGTGCGTTCAATTTTCGACAGGATCTTGAGAGCTTCAAGTGGAACCAGACAACCTCGAATTTCTCAGCGAAACCCCCATCGAATTTAAGCAAAACGAATCAGAAATAGGAACAGTGAATCAAAATGCTGTCAATTTTGCGGAAAGCAAGACTGAAGGATAAGGAGATGAGAATTTTGATGCTGTATGAAGCCATCCAGCAGTTAAAGTTATCATGCTGATGAATTACTGGAATAGTGGACTGGACAATGCCGGCAAGACCACCATAGTCAAAAAGATTATGGATGAAGATGTCCATAGTGTTAGCCCAACCTTGGGGTTCATTATCAAGACTATTGACTATGAAGGGTAAACTTCACAACTCGCAGGAGATAACAACAATATGCTCACTCTTGCAGTTACAAGCTCAACATCTGTAATACTACCATTACTGTTACCCCCGTTCATCCTCCGATGGTCTAATATCGGTGTTTTTATCATAGGGGATGTTGGCGGCCAGAAGACGCTTCGATCATACTGGAGAAATTACTTCGAGAAGACCGACGCTTTAATTTGGGTAGTTGATGCTACAGACCGACTACGTATCGATGACTGTAAGGAGGAACTGCATGGTTTACTGCAGGAAGAGGTTTGTGACGAAGCACTCGGGTGATTGTTGTTGTGCTTCACCGCCCTAACCGTTTTCTCCGTAGAGACTCTCAGGGGCAAGCCTCTTGGTCTTTGCGAATAAGACCGACGTAACTGGATGTATGGATGAAGCCGAGATACAAGAGGTCGGTCAACCTTAGTGAAGCTCGAAAAATTCGAGGTGTGAAGTTGTCGGAAGAAGTGGAACAAGCTAACCGCATATAGATGCTACAACTAAGTTCAATCCGGACACACAAGTGGCACATCATTTCTTGCAGTGCAATTACGGGCAAAAATCTGAAGGAGGGATTGGCTTGGGTGGTTGAAGACTCGAAATTGCGACTGTTTCTATATTGAGGCCGATATCTGCCAAGTAGAAGTAGAGCGGCTGTATACGGAAGTATTAGATTCGTCATTCAGTCATTGCGGTGGGAACGGACACAGCGAGTGGGGGGGATTTCCCAGAGAGAATTGTTGAAGGTGTCCAAAACATTACGAGGACTACCCGGTGGTAGAATCAATAGTGTGATAGCAAAAGCTTTCTTTTGTTTGTTTTGATTGTTTTTGATTGTCTTGATTGTCGGCGTCTTGTGCCTAGTTTTACTCGCACTGCTCACAGAGGCTCCATGGCCAGGGATCGCATGTCTATGGTACCATACGCGGTAAGGTTACGGGGTGCAACAGCCGTTGAGAGGTTTTGTTTGTTTGGGCCGCCTAAGCGCGTTTGTGAGGGCCGTCTGCCGTCTACCTCCCTCGTCCGTAGTTATGAAAGCGTGATGATGCTTCCGAAGTTACTTCAGATTCTCGGAACAAGTCCTGTTACTCGCATTGCACAGAAATGTAAAGATCGGAAGCAGAAGTACCCGCAGCGCTGTGTTAGATCTCTTACCGACACCAATTAATAAATAATGAGAAATAAATAGAAAAAATTGCTCCATCACAGGGGGAATAATGCCACGTCTGTAATGTCCTGTACAGCTTCGTAAACTCAGGGGAATGTGTTTGGCAAGCTCGCGAGCTTGCATCTGCACTTACGAAACCTTGAAGCGAAACTTATTAAGTAGGCTCTATGGTCCCTGCCTGAATGCCAGAAGAATTCCTTCTGAGGTCCGGATCCATACTCAACAACCTCGACCCCTCGGAGCAACGCGTTACCCCGCTGGAACTCTGAACTTGGATTGTCCTGTCTTGTGATAGACTACTTACGAAATCTCTGCCGTTGCTGCACCGCCTCCTATTCCTATAAACATGTCGAACACCGAGGGGGAGCCAGATGTGAACGACTTCCTGATGCGTATCAAGGAGTTGGGCAACAAACGGGACCAAGAGGATGAAGATCGCACCAGAAAACTAGAAGAAGAGATTCTACAGGGCAGGAAAGAGAGACAAGCACGCAGAGCGGGTAAATAAACAATTTATTGTCCTTTACAAAACAAATATTCCTCGCGCGGACCAATCCACAATACGACAGGTCAAGTCCGTACGTACGATTGCTAATGTTTATATCAGAAAGAGCTCTCTCGATCTCACCTACAAAATCCTCGCCAATCAGTACTCCGACTAGACCAAGATCAACCATTATCTCGAACTCGGAAAGTCAGATAACTCCAGAATCGTCTCGGCGCGGTAGTGTCGCCGATACCGCCATGGAAGCATTAACGAATTCGAGCTCGGCACTAGACTTCAAGCGAACATCACAATTTAGAGATTCACCGTCAAGTGCCATGCCCTCGCGGAATTCACCTTTATCCTGGGCTCGCAGACCAGATTCTTCCGACAAACCAAGAAGTCGACCACTATCCATGATAGCAATGGACAGTGCAAAGCTGAGCCAGGCAAGCACACCGACATCTGACGATATGACACCTGGTGGAGATGTCAATCTTTCTCGAGAACAAATTGCCCAATCACTAGGCTCCAAAGACCCCGCCTGGTTCAGGCAAACCGCAGATCGAGGCGTGAATTCACCAGCATACAGGAAGAATCAAGTTGAGGACGAGGAGAGGTCAACCCACGAGGCAATTCAGATGCCGGGAATGTCGCGCGTCGATCCAATAACCGATAAATCAGCGGAAGAAACCAGCGACTCTTCTTCCTCACCTACACGGCGAATAAGATCCACAACAGTGGGCAGCGTTCAATTCGGGAGTGGCTCGAGAGCGTCGTTCCAGGGAAACTCAAATGCGGGCATAGGCTCACCCCTTCCGATGTCCGATGCTCAGAGACTGGATCCGCCAAGCTCGGAAGCTTTTACAGATACTCGTGGGTTAGCTATGTCGCCTTCACAAGGACGCATCTCTCCAGATAGATCCGAACGGCCTTTCTCACAGACGAAGGGAATGGGAGGCTTTGTCCAAAGTGCTATGATGAAGAGGTCAGAAAGCATGAACAAGCGCTGGAGTGCCCAATCAACTGGCCGGAAGGATTCTATTAGCACTCGGAATTCTTACGAACCTAATGCCGCAAGTCTCAGCATGGAGAATTTGTCTCTCTCCGGCTCGAGGCCGCCATCAAGACCTACTTCAAGTCACAGCAATGCTACAATGACCCAAGAGACCCAACGCCCTGGTACATCAAATTCGACGAGAAGCACTATGACTGCCTCTACGGCAAATGAAGGTTTCACAAGGCCATCACTTGGTTTGACTAGATCGCAAACTTCTATAGACATAAGAGATGAGGATGCTTCGACATATAAACCGCTCGAAACTCAAGAGACTCCTCCACTTAGTCCATCCAAGACAATGGACCAAAGGAGATGGAGTCCCACAAAATCCAGCTGGCTCGAAAGTGCATTAAACAAACCCGAGTCCCCGAAGCCTAAAGCTACACCCCCGCCGCAACAACCAGCCTGGATGACCGAGATCAGTAAAGCCAGACAGAAAGCTAGCGTTGACTTGGGTCGTCCTGCCGTCAAACATGAAGTCAACATTGGCGGGTTGATGAGGACTCCCGCGCCTGGCCCTTTGCTAAATTCTTCAAACGTTCGAGGATTAGCTAGCGCTTTCTCTCCAAGCATTCCGCCTAAGCGAAATATCGAGAGTATGATTAACCAAGATAGCAAAAGCAATGCTGAGAACGCCAATACTGAAGGAGCTTCTACAACTTTTACTACCACTCCGAAAGCAACAGCTAGCACGCCTATGGGACTGCCCAAAACCAAGCCTGTGACACCACCGAAGAATGATTTCCGCTCGGTCCTGAAGCCACGTCAAGCTCCGGCTGATGAAAAGAGCAAGGAAGAACCCGAATTCAAAAACATCTTTGGACAACTTCGAAGGACGAAAACTCAAACTTATATAGCTCCAGACCCTCTCAAAGATAATATCTTGAGGGGTAAAGTAGGCCTCAACATAACGGGCGGCCCGAAAAAGACAGAACGTCAGGACGAGTTTAAGGAGGCGATATTGAAGAAGAAGGAAGACTTTAAACAAGTTCAAGCTGAGGGGAAAGGTGTGAGCAGATCGTCCAGCAATGCAGGTCAGGATGCAGCCTTACCAGAAGCGCTGGCCAGGAGACAGACTTTGATACGTAATGGTTCTATTTCTGGGACAATCGTCTCCCCATCTTCAGATGTAAAATTACCATCGTCCTTCGCTGCAGAGAGTCCTACACCCGCCCTCATGAAAGAAACGAGTGCCCCGGGCCGTTTACAAGCCAAAAGCCCTCCTGTTGGTGGCAAGCTTGCTGGAAGGTTCAATCCTGGTCTCGCGGATCTCCTGGCGAGAGGCCCACCGTCACTTGCAAGCGAACCTTCAAAGCCAGCCAGCCATACTGCTTCAACAGTCGATGCAGAGTCAACGGAGCCTGGGCCACAGTTGACACATATGACTAAAGGTCGTGCTCGTGGACCTAAGCGTAAAGCGCCAACCGCAACTCAAGCAGGTCAAACAGTGGCGCCAAGCACTGAAGCAAACCCCGAGCCCAAGGCTGAATCGCCTCTAACAACTTTCGCTCCGCCGAAGCAAATGCCTGATGCTGTTACTACAAGTCCACAACGATCTCCTCTAGAGACAAACACGGAGAAGCCCCAGGAAAATTTCTCAAACTCACAGCCTTCATCTCCCCGTAAATTGGACATGAAAAGAAGGTCTCTCTTCCTACAGGAAGCTTCGAAGGACAAGGTCACACCACAGTTGGAAGCCCCAAAACCACTCTCCCCAGTCAAAAATGCTAACTTTACCGAGTCAATGGTGAAGACACAACCCATCAAGATCGAGACAAGTATCAGGCAGGATGCGAAGTTGGAGTCTCCAATGCCCCTTAGATCCTTTACTCCACCCAGAGATCGCGAATACCAGACATTTATAGAGCCAGATTCCCCCGAAACCGCTAAACTTCGCCCTGCTCCACTCTCACCCAGAAAGGCAAACTCAATGAAAGCACTGCCTCAACTCTCTCCACTGGCACTTGATAAGCCGTTACCTTCTAGTCCCCAAACCAGTCCCACATCAGACTTCCCTAACGGGCTGAGGCGCTCAAAATCGGTCAAGAACGCCGCAGCAATGTGGGAACAGTCAACTGTAGAAAGCTCACCTCGAACTAGGTCGCCAATCAAGTTACCAACCTACGATGACGAAAAGGCCGCAGCGGTAGGAGCGGGTTTACGACCATTGAGTCCATCAAAAACAGGCAGAACTACTGATGCGGGTGTTCGAGTAGACCATAGGCCTTCTTTACAGTCAAGCTCTGCGAGACCTCTTCCAATACCACCATCCAAGACGATCTCGTCACCACCTCTGAACGGCGGCCTTCGTTCTCCTAGTTTAGCCTACTCTCCAGTACCCCAAGCATCTGAAGCCTCTCAACTCCTGGCAGATTTTTTCGGAGATGATGCCAAACCAACGTCGCACTTTGCAACGGACACGGCTGGTATTTTAATGATGAGAGCTGAGCCACCTTCTGATATCCGAACCGTCCAAGCAAACTTGTTCCAAATCTCAGCAGATGGAAAGAAGCAAGCTGTTCCCACTCATCAAGAGCGTGTGTTATTTGAGCGTGAGATGTATTTATGTCCACACACCTTTACAACTCCAGCTGGGAAGCAAGTTTTTGAAGTTTATTGGTGGACTGGAGATGAAGTACCAGCATCAGAGGTTGCTAACGCAGAAATCTATGCTGAAAGGGAGGCTAGGAATTTAGGTGCAAGATTAGTCAACTTGCGACAGGGCACAGAGACACCAGAATTCTATCAAGCTCTTGGAGGCATCATCATCATCCGAAGAGGTTCTGCGAACAAGTATGATTCTCTTGCTCCGCACATTCTCTGCGCAAGACAACAATTCGGCATGATCGTCTTTGATGAGGTTGATTATTCTGCAACGACATTATGTTCTGGCTTCCCCTACCTTATTTCAACCCCAACAGGCAAGACATGGTTATGGAAGGGCCGAGGCAGCACTGCAGAAGAACTTGGTTGTGCTAGACTGCTTGGAATGGACATCTCAATGACTGGCGATATCGAAGAAGTTGAGGATGGCCTCGAATACGCCTCATTCCTTAACGTCTTTGGTTATGGTTCTTCGATACCACAATCTGCGGATCATTGGCGACTCAAGCCAAACTACAACAGATATGCCTCTCGCTTGTTCCGTGCCAACCCTTCCAGCAGGCACCAGGTTTGTCCCACACTTCTCCCACCCACAAACTCATGCTAACCCGATCTAGATCATTGAGATTACACCCTTCACGCAATCGGATCTTTCACCCACCAACGTCTACGTTCTCGATGCCTTTTTTGAAATCTACATCATCGTCGGCGCCAAGGCTCAATCACAATATGGCGCTTTCCACAATGCTCTGCTCTTTGGACAAGAATACGGCATCCTGGCAGCAAGCATGGAAGATCGTCCATTCGTCCCAGTGTCGACCGTTGTTATTGAAGGTATTCCCAAGGATCTCAAGAGTGTGTTCAGGAAGTGGAATGACAAGCTCTCACCCACCATCATGCACCCCCAGTCGAACAACAGCAATCTGAAGAGAGGTAGAAGTTTAAGAGTTGTGCCGTTGACGGCGGCGTTGGAGGCTACGAGAGGTTAATTGTAATCGGTATTTGCGTTTGAAGAGAAAGTAGCATTGGAGTACACGTTTCTATGGAACGCATGCATACATATGCTTGGAGTAGAGCGGTAAAAAAAGATATATGCTTTATGTAATATAGGCATACTGGAGTCTGATAAAAGGGTTGGAGGGGTGGGGCGTGG
Source organism: Clarireedia sp. CPB17 (assembly GCA_002242865.1). Taxonomy (NCBI): domain Eukaryota; kingdom Fungi; phylum Ascomycota; class Leotiomycetes; order Helotiales; family Rutstroemiaceae; genus Clarireedia; species Clarireedia sp. CPB17. The sequence goes on along the minus strand of LLKJ01001193.1, from coordinate 21,793 downwards.
GCGTCTTTTTATGTGATAGATGGATGGGAATTGGTGCATATTTTATAAGAGTTGTAAGAACATCGAATATTAGGTTCAATATCATTTTGTATTTGCTACATTCAATACTTGAAGGCATCGGGAAATCGTATTTTGATTGTGCTTGAAGGCGCTCTCTCCGACGGGGAAATGCTTGTGGAGCGGCCAGATAGCTGCTGTATAGGTAGGTAATCACGGCAGCTTCAATCGCTAACATGGAGCAAAGCTCATTCGTAAACTTCAATGCGAGTTAAATTACCCACGATCTAAGTGTATATTCATTCAGAAATGCGGCATGGGCCTATTAGCCACAGAGATATAGATACCATGCAACCTCTATACCATATCTACGTGGATCTATATGCAGCTCTACCATCTATTATGCAATCGACACTCAACCCAAGCCCTACCTAGCCACCACTACGAAGCCCACGCCGAGCTCAACCCCGCCGCAAACCCGCCCTTTAATTCCCAAAACCCCAAATCCCACTCTTCCTCCCCTATCAACCGTGCCTCCTCCTCCAAATCAAAGACCTCGCCTCCATCACTACCGCCCCCGCTCGGCATACACAGCTCTCTGATCTCCGAATCGGGTCTACTCGCGCCCGTGATTTTCCACTCCCACCGCATCCCCTCGTTGACGACCAGATGCACCACTTGGCTCATCTGCACAGGCTGGTTTGCTTGCTGCCGGAGCGTGGCCACGTGTTTGCGTTCTAGGTCCCAGAAACCTTCGATGAGCCGGATTGTGGATGGACTGTCCCACATTCCCTCTTTGCGGGGACAGCGTCGGAGGAGCTCCATCGCTTGTTGGCGGATGGATTTGTTAGTGCATTTTACGCAGGTGTCTGGGTGGGTGGGTTAGTTTTCTATACTTTGTGTGAGGAGATGGGAATGGCGTACAATACAATGGAGCCACCAGGCCCGAATCCGTAGAAAACGTCAGCGCCGGTTTCCCGTCTTTCGCATCCTGCTCCGCAGCATTGATCAGCGAGCGCGCAAGACTAACCACAATCCAGAACTCGTTTTCATATCTCGCAGTCTTCTTAGGATCATTAGACGTTTCTCTAGTCGTGCGCAGATCCTCCAAGTCAGGAATGGACACCTTGGCCATGATATTAACGATGATATAGTGGAGTTTGCACATCGCCGCGCCGCGCAATTGCTTGCTATTGAACTTGGCGCTTTTGTGCTTCATGAGCTTTTCAAAACTGATGATCCATTGGCTGAGCTCGTGCTGGTATTGCTCGTATAGTATCATGACTTCGGGGGGTTGCTGGCTCATGGGAACACTGCCGTCGCACATGTAGAAGACGCCGAAGAGGCCTTCGGCGGTTTGGTTGAGACTTCGGCGGGCAGTTTCGAGATCGCGAAATTCTTCCACTATGACATTTTTGCGTCTGCTGATGGTCATTACTGATAAGGCGAATGCGGTTCGGTCAGCTTCAGATCGCGTGTCGATATATAGGGTGGCTTGGAGGCACAGTCTCATGAATATTGGCGCGATGTGGTCTTCGATAATCTCTTCGTCTCTGGGAGAGCTCTTGAGATGGGAGTTATGGAGGATTTTCAGTCCGCTTTGCAAATGTATTATTGCGCTGGAAAAGTGTCCCCGTAGAGATTCGAAGCAGACGAACAAAATGCAGGACATGAGAGCCGTGAGTGGCTTCTGTTGCCGGCTCGAAAGTGACCTCCTCAGGTGACCTATTGCTTTAGTGTATTGGTCTGTCGCGAACCCGAAGCCCGTCCTCGCTGCATCGCATTTCGTCGCCATGTCCAGGTATCGGTTCGAGAAGTCTTCGTGCAGTGCCCCGAGACCTATGACCGCATGTCGTAGAGAAGGTTCCGCAACGCTTGCTTGCAGAATGAGCTGCTCCCAGAAGGAACTGTCAAAGTATCCGCTGAGCTCGACTGCCGTATTTGTAACAAAGTATTGAAATCCCCGACGCTCTTCCATCGAGCCCGGTAGGTGTGTAGAAACTTGTTTGATGATCGATTCACCCCGCACCTCAGGGCTTAATCTCTTGAGATCTATGGTATATCCATCACATTTCCGTCCAGTAGATAGACACTTCTGACAAGAGGGTCTGCCTTCATCGCACTTGATGCGTCGTATTCTAGCTTCGTGTTAGCTTCCAGATCCACCACCACTGGGGAAAGGGGCGACTGACTTGCAGGTCTGACAACCCGTCTTTACTTTTGGACCGCATTTCCTCCGTCGGGCTACTGACTTTGCTGTCTCTGGCTGTGGTGTTGTTGTGACCGATGTCGATGCTTGGGACGATTGCGTGGCCGTTCTTGAAGATTCCATTGCTAACTTTTACTTGCAGTCTGCAAAAGTCTGACACCTAGTGTTTTGCACTCGACGATTTAGTAGACAACGTGAACTAATAAGTTTTATATACTTTCCCCTGCAGCCTATACTTATCCCCTGCAGCCAAAGGTTGTCAATCGATTCTAAGCTTACATTCTGCACTGCGCCTTTTATCAACGCATTTAGGGTCTGCGGCCGCATCCTGGAGATGAAGCTATTCCAATGTTAATCTAGCTTCAATTGACCCTCACTGGCGCGTGGAGTCGTCATGGTTCACTCCGTTCGCTCCATAATCGTGCTGCGTTCGTGGACGTTGTTCGTTTCCGGGGATATCAAATCTGCTTGATCAAGCTTAGCATAAGGCTGAGCTTCAGTAGTAAATGAATTATACGAGCTATCCAATGAGAATCTTTGTAGCTCGCTTACATAAAGCTTCACGCAAGGGCAACATCCAGGTGATCCGAGGCTGGCATTTTACGTCAAAGTCCTTTCAAGCTCGCTCTCGCTTTCGCAAATACAAGTCCTCGTGGTCGTTTGTTTTCAATCTTCATATTTGCCGAGGTGGCATTGAATAGAACTCTAAAGGCTGGAGATTTTTCTATGGAGTTGTGCTTTTTCACTGGGGTCCCATTATTGGCATCGGGCTGTGGACAGTCCAACGGTGTCCTACTGTTCTCAGGTGTTAAATGAGCCAAACAGGACTGCATCTCATTGATCAATGCCCAAGAATACTCCTGCAAGGCTGATTCTAGGCGTGTTGTGCACCTCTGCGCTCGACACTGACCAAGCGACAACCTCCTGTTCAAGCGACGACTTGTTCCGCGCGGTAGCCCATATCACACGTTCTTCGTAAGCATAAACACGTTTCCTCCTTGCAACATGCCTTTATCGAGTGGCATACGACAAGGTGATATGATCCAGCATCAAATCGTATAGCTTTCGGGATTGGGCCCGCGTTTGATACCTAGAAGCTTTCAGAATGAAGTGGACTTGATGACGTGGGGAAACCCAGAACGGAAGGTGGTGGTTTTCTTTACTACAAGGGAATGTAGGTCTTGTATATGCGAAAGTGCTTGGATTGACCATGGGGTTATGCAGAACAGTGATGGCAGCCTGGGCTGTTTGATGGTATCTCGTGCTGACAAGGCTCATGATTCGCACGGCTCATCCCAGATGGGGATGGCTCGCTTCTGAGTCGCCAGCCGGTAGTTGATGTTCGATAGAAGATCCAAGACTCGGGTAATAGCCTCCTTGCCATTGGTAGAGGATTTTCTTCCCCTGACACTGCAAGCCAATCTGGCATGGCCCTAACCTTATTTCAACCAGCAAGGAGTACGTCGTAGCATACACCACCTTTGATTCTTTCTGTCCAGCCGTAATATGATCTAGCTACATTGAACAACTCCTCTGTTATTCATAGGGTCCAGGTCATGAAACACCCTAGGCCAGTCAGGCTATTGGGTGGCGACGATCTAGCCTTGAGCTGTTGACTCTATCTCCATGTCGAGCCGCCATGTATCAGGTCTTGAGGAAGCAGCTGCTAGTTATGCTCTAGATTTAGCATATGACTTTCAATCGTCGTTCCTAGATGCTATGAAATGGGTCTATTCGCGTCGATATGGTAATGCGCGTGGGCCATCTTTGATGTCCTCCTTCGATGCTTTCCCTCCAGTAGTGACCTCAACTTTGAACAAGCAGACCTCATAATATTAAGACTGGTTTTATCGTTGGACATTCCTTGGGAGTCTATACATTAGTCGCTGTTACCCCAATGTCCTGCGTATTCGGGTGTCATAGAAGCACAAGACTAACGTTCTGGGTTGTCCACTGCGACGACCCAACCAACAGGTTGACCCTCATCGAGATCAAAGGGTTCGGTGAATACACTGAAATAGTCTTAGCTATATAGCGCAAGTTTCCTTGCTGCAGGAAAAGGTAAGTCAACAATATAACTAGAGGAGATTCAAATACGACTATCAATACCCCGCACCAGCTTCGCAGAATAATGGAAGACCTCGCATGCTCCTAGCACATATAATAGAAATGGGTAATAGCATGCTAAGAGTAACAAATTCGAAGAAACTGATCGATCTCCCCTTGGGAGTAGATATAGTTTTGAGAGAAGGATCTAAGCCAAGATCGCGAGCAACTTATGTCAAGACACCGGTCATCGAATAGCGACGCAGATGACTGCCATAATATGACATGGCCATCCTCAAGCATGGAATTTCGATGCTCAGAAACACATAACAATAGCCCCATGTATTATTCGCACTATAATTGGCAGTTTCTTTATTTCATGGTCGCAGTTGCATTTCTAGGCCCCCTAGAGCTAACGCAACAGGGGTGGTTATCTCGGCTCGGAGCATCATTAATGATCACCAATCCGAAACATCGGCACAGCCCAGCCTACATGTATGCCCAATCACAATATTTCCTACAATCTTCAAGCCAGCCATTGAGTTCGCATTTCTATCCATTCAACATCGATAAGAGTAGAGATTGGATATGCGATGGCCGCACAACGAAGAGGACAAGATCCCTTAAACATCGATCTGTCAAACTCAAACAACGATGCCGACCTCCCACCCCTCGTTGCGCTATTTATGATCTACTTTGATATCAAAGCCGGATACACACTTGGATGGAAGAGATCACTACCAGGCGTCGAGCTTGAGGGAGTTGTGGAATATAGGAGTCTGCCGTCGGGCCTGCATACGGTAGAGGAGGACTTGATCTACTTTACTCATGATGCCTATGCAGGATTGAGCGCATTCGTCAATGTGCCAGCAGATGAGGGGTCGAGAAATGCGCGGATGATTGCCGTGGGAATTATGGTCCCTTTGAGTTATGGCAGATTGGGCAGAAGCTGGAAACATGCGGAGAGCTTGAAGGATATAGCAAAGTAGGGGCATGTCCTGCCGGACCAGCCACATGATTGATCGCTAACGCAATGCTTAGGGAGCTCATTCTAGACGAGAGCAAGACCGAACGCCTGGAAAATTACTGGGAGAGCCATAAGGCAGAGGACCTCAATACAAGCAAGGATACAGACTCGTTATTGGATTCTCCGTCAAGCATGAAATTTAAGTTTCAGAGCACACCAACAAAAGCGAAGGGGCACAGTAGAATGCGATCGGCTTCGGACGGCACTGCGCTGATACCTCCTGGACATACACTGTCGACATATCACCCGGCATGGAGTCTACCGCGGCTATTGGAAGTATTTGGTCCTATGATATTTCCTATCCATCGAGCAGCATTGTTGCGCAAGAGGATACTGATCAGTGCGCATGCGCCGGTTCACGAGACTTGCAATTTTGGTTCGGAATGCCCTCATAGAGCTCTATTGCAAATTACTAACAAATCCTAGTTTACGATATTTCCGTTCTCTCAAACATTCCACTTGCCGTCAGTGAGCTCTTGGAATCCAGTGCACCACCCCAAAGATTGCGCCCACTCTTCTCCATCGGTGTCCACGATATACCCCTCCTAGAGGATGACCTCAAAGCCTCCAAAAGAAAAACCTCTTCTGAGGACACCTACGCAACCGAGTCTCATGACGAAAAGGGGTGCGGCTGGATCGCCTGCACAACCGACAGCATCCTCGCAACCAAAACCCAACTTTACGACGTCCTCATAACCATGCCACCCGCACACTCCTCATCCTCCGCCTCCACATCCTCCGCCTCCAAAGTATGGCCCAAAATTGCAAGCGCTTCGGGCACCGAACTCAAAGCCACGCAACGCGATCTTCGTCGCTTCAAAGCCCTCCGCTGGGGTCTCTCGCGCAGCCCGCGCTCCCCGCCCCTCTCCCGCCGCGCCAGCACCGAATCCCACACCATCGAATCCTTTCCCGACCTCTTTCAATCCACGACCACGCTCTCCCCGCGCGACGACCCCATGCTCGACATCCCCGACACCGAGGCGATCGTGGAGCCCGTATCCTGGTCCGCCCTCGCCTACTCCGGTTTCATATGGTGGGCCTCGGCGGGCGAACAACGTCTGCATTCGCAGGAGGAATGGGAAGCCGATGTCTCTCTTTTCTCGACTCCGCATACTCCGACCCCGTTTCCGTCGGCGAGCATGTATCATGATTCGAGGCCGTCGGCGGAGGCGGAAATGGCTATTATTGCGTATTTCCACCGATTGACGACGCAGATTTTGACGATATTGAGCGATATTATTGATGCGTCAGATTCGGATGATGAGGGGGAAGATAATGCTCCATTGATAAATAGCACGGATGGAGCTGGTGATTCGGGTGATGCGGAAGACGAAGGTGGAATGGTGTATGTGAGTAGTGTAGATATGGAGAGGATGGGATTAGATGTTTGGAGTGCAGCGGATCACGCGTTTGTTGAAGAGCTGGTGAAGGAGTATTTTGGGAGAAGAGTCAAGATCGAGGGGAGGGGCGTGGATATCTGTGGTGTGAGGATTTGTTAGGTGCTCTTTTCTCGAGATTTTTACTTTTGTTTTGTTCCTTTTCCTCCAGTCCTCCGGAAATTATCATCCCATCCGTTCGGGACTGCGTAGTAGGGAGGAGCTTTACGGGACGTTAGGGAGTTTGGGCATGAGTCTGGGTGTTTTGGCGCAGTGGAAGTACGTCTCAAAAGCAAGTACTGTAGCGAATAAATTCTCATTGGTCTTTCCCGCCATTGTCACACAGCCGTTCCAAGCAATAAGAGTCGTAGGAATTTTTCTTTAGATGGTAGGACCTCTAAGTTGAACTTAAACATACGTACATCTCCCAAGACTCAACTTTCTGGCGCTTTCCAGAAACCCATTCTGCGCTATCAGAAATGCCATTCCTTGCGCGCTCGGCATGAGCAAGTCATCAGCCTGTTAAAAAACCCCATTTCACGTTGTGTGTATAAGACGCCATCCCAAATGCAAGCATAATGCTATCACCCAATATTTGTACAAAGTCCATTTCACCCATGAAAAGAATTGCAAGTCCCCTGAAAAATCCCCAAATGCGCAATAACAGAAAATTTTCGACAATGAAAAGGATTATGATTCTTCGTCAGAAGTGTCAGTATCAGTTTCACTGGTCTCGTCCACATCTTCGTCTGTATTGCTTTCATCTTCACTAGATTCTTGAACTTCTTGCTTCTTCTTCTTTTTTGGTGGGGCAGCGCCTGTCTTGAGAGCTTGCATTTGGCCTGCTAGCGAATCTGTAATGAAATTGTTAGAATGAAATTCGGACTGGGAACTTGATGTAAGAAACATACCTTCATCAGGTTCACTGATGTCATCCTCCGCGTCAATCTCCAGCGCTTTGCTGGCATCTTCAACCACTAGAGTGGTCTCCAGCTTTGTGTCGAACCCAATATACGAATCGCATATCAGATGCATAACAAATGTGTAGCTACCTGGTTGTGGAGGAGCTTGGAATTGTGCTTTGAGAGTTTGCATGTTGAAAGTGGACTTTCCGTTCTCATCGAAGATTGGCTTGTCGAATGCAAAGAATGTGAAAGGAGGGACGGCGATCTTGCCTTGCTTGCTGTCGGTCAGGAAAACGTGCCACTTAGGAGAGTGGTCACGTGGGAAGTAAGGAGCGAATGCGAGAGGAGGGAAGACCTGTTTGTCTTCAGTCTTTTCACCCTTGACAGACTTCTTTTTGCGTCCAAGAATAGCATCGAGATCATCCTCATCTGGGTCAATATCCTCAAGGTCAAGCTCATTGACCTCAGGAACCTTCTCACTACCAGGTGGGATGAAGCGACCTTTGACGACAAATGATACCAGCGAGCTAGGAGTGATGAACTTCTCTCCAGTGACCTTGAAGAATGCCTTCTCGACTTGCAAGCGGGGTAGTTGTCTGGCAGTAGCAAGTGCGGTTTTGTATTCAGATTCAGTAAGTAATCCTTTGCCAACACTCAGTCTATGGCGGTATGCTTCAGGAAGTTCCATATATTGCTGTAGGGTCAGGTGAGTCCTTGCGTCACCTTCAATAGCCTTTGCAATAGCAGGGGTAATGTGAGGCAGTTGTAGGAGTGGAGAGGCATGCGGTGGTAATGCTTGAACGATGTTTTGAGCGGCGGCATATGATGCAAGAATAGGGCCGGTAGTTCCAAAGGCAAGAGTGATAGATGTGAAGGCGTTGTTAAGATCATGAGCGATAGGTGCAACTTCATACTTCTCCTGGTCGAGAGTAGAATCTTCAAGTTCGACACGTCCCAAGTACGCCCACAATAACGCAAGCGCCTTTCTTCGAGCACCACCGTCCAGTTCCTCTAGTTTTGTCTTGTCACTGGCAGACAAACCAGCCGCGTAGGTGGTTATTTCACCAGGGGCAAGGATCCTTGATTCTACTTTTCCAAGCCCGGAATCGGCCTTGTGGCCCTTGAAAGCATGGCGATACTCCACACCACTGCTCAATGCGCCTACGATCCCACCTCCAGTGATATTCTCCTCATATTCTTGGAAGAGGTTGTTGGCGCTTTCGATGAGAATCTTTTCCTTCGACATGCGCTGGGTACCATACCACCAGGTGCCAACCAGGTAGGGTAGTAAAACACCCAATAGAAGAGCATACACAAGAACAACATATTTTCCATTTCCTTCCGAGACGATCCATGTGGGTAGAGCAATTCCAATACTAAAGCTTTGTTTTCCATCTGGATGCCCAAACTGAATGTAGTTGTTTCGGATATCCTCATCTGTAAGGGCTTTGTACGCCTTTGTGATCTCTACGAAATGATCATTTAGAGACTCGAGTGTTTGATTTTTGGCTGGGTCAGGTCTGATCTTATCGGGATGGAACTTCAGCGAGAGTCGCTTATAGTGGGATTTGATTTCTTTCTCAGACGCAGACTGTTCATGGTTAGCTACAGTTTTTGTAAGAAGCACAAAAAATTTACCTCTTTGATGCCCAAGATATCATATGGATTCCAAATCTGTGGGATTGTTCGTGCCGTAACTTGGAATTGATAAGCCATAACAGCGACAATCGCCCATCCCACAATCATAGCAATAAAGCGCTTGACTTTGCGCTGCTTCCTCCTCTGCGCTCGCCTCTGCGTGTCGATAAGATCCGCATGTTCTGGTTTGTAGTCGGTCTTTATTCGTGGCGCCGTAGCACTTGGATCTGATCTGGGTCTTAAAACATCCCATGTCAGAGCTGTGGATACAAGGCCCACGACAGTACCTATGAAGATAGGGAAGAATTGTCCCTGTCCCATAGATTAGCAGAATACAAAAAGTAATGCGCCAGAACACATACCTGTTCATCATAGGAATAATCTGTCCCACTCATCTTGAGGTTATTCCTCGGTCTACCAGACCTGTTCCTTCACAATGTCCTGGCGCACAAGTTTTCTTGAATACTAAAGAACCTTCTAAGTCGCCTGTTGTGGTGGTCTTGTCATTAAAGAAACAAGAAGTGGTTGTGTGGGTTCCGGGCACTTAAGTTTTGGACGTTTTGACCATGAGCTTTTGAGATGTGGCTCGAACTGCCCTCAGTCCAGATGAAAAACACGCTAGCCGTTTCTGGTATAGTTCATCGCTACCCGCCAATCAATCGCGTTACTGCTCATCCTAAATGGAATTGAGATCTGGACAGAGAACAGCACGGAAGAAAGGACTTCACATCCTAGAATGATGCTCAATAATCACGATATCTCGTCGCTGCAACTTTCTTTGTACATTGTAGAATCTTAGCATTATCTTACAAGCTTTGTCCGTCATAAAGCTCATACAATAAAGTTAACCTAGTTCTCTCATGATTCATCCGTCAAGCTCCCAACCCATTCAATGCCCAGCAATATCTATATAACCCGATCCTTGAGCGCCTAGCAGAGCACATTGTATCCGTGTCTATAATCTAACCTTTCTTTGTAAACAGGAAGCCAACTTTGCATCTCTCGTCCTCCAAAACCTTGACCAGTACTTCGTCCCCTAGCACGTTTTTCACTTCCTCTAGGCTGCTATCAGCTAAGCTATCCGGGTCCTTTGCAAAAATAGATGTATCGATGTGTTTGTATTCCATCAATGCCTGCATCTTTTTGCCTTTCTTAGACCGTTTTCCCTCAGTCATACCTAATGCGATCTTTTGCTGGGCCACCACATTCGCCTTCGTTGCCGGGACGAGTGAGAAAACAGGATCAATGGGAAGGCCATCTTCATCGTCATTTTCACCTCTATCGCTATCCGCAGCCTCAGATGCTTCAGTGGAGATTGCAGGAACCACCATCTCATGGCCACCAAGCCCCCCGCAGTCGCAGCCAAGAAGATCATGAGTTTGACACTGCGCATGCACATCGAGCCTAAAGAGATCTCGCAGTTCCTGCGCAGAGAAACTCGCCTCATTCTTTTTTCCATCCATGACGCTATCAGCCAGTCCTAGCTTGGTGATTTGCCGTTGATATATCTTTTCATCCATCCCTCCGGACATTAGAAATCTGTAGATTTTCACAGGGAGCTTCTGACCATCCCGATGGATACGTGCCATCGCCTGTAAATCAGTAGCGGGATTCCAGTCTACGTCAAAGAGTACGAGGCGAGATGCTCCGATTAAGTTTATACCAGCGCCACCGGATTTAGCTGAGAGGAGAAATGCAAAGTATTTCGATGCTGGAGTTTTGTTGAATGTATTCACTAAGTCCTGTCGCTTTGCCTGTGGAGTGCTACCATCAAGTCGAAGAAAAGGTAGGTTGAGAGAGGAAAGATGTTGCATCAGGAGGTCCAGAGTCGAGGTGTAATTTGAGACAAGGACTATCTTCTCACTTGTGGTTTTGGAGAGCTGCTTAAGCATGCGATCCAGTACTCTAAACTTGCTGCTTGCCACAACAGGGCTCTTTTTAAGTATGTCGGCAGGGATTTCTTCCAACAGCTGCGCAACATTAGAATTGCTTGGGGTGTCAGAGTCACTCTTCTTGACAAGAAGACTCGGCGCATTGCAAACTTTCTTCAGCATCGTGATAAGCTGCAACGATGCCTCCGAACTACCAAGCACTCTGCCAAATATCGGCGAGGCGAGAACCGATTGATAGACTTGTTCTTGTGCTTGAGTTGGCTTGCAGAATAGTACGTATTCTGTCTTTGGCTTCAGATATTTGGCGAGAATTGTAGCATTGCGACGTAGAATGAACTGGCTAGTCAAGCTAGCTAGTTCTTCTTCACGAGCTGTTCCCTTCTCTAAGTCATCTGGTCTGGCGTCCGGCTGTCTGCTCTTCAGAATTGGACCTTCAAATGCTTTTTTGAAGGTGTTGTAGGAGTTGAGTAAACCTGGGTTGACGAAGTCCACCATCGTAAAGAATTCTGAGAGATCATTCTGGATTGGGGTACCGGATAAGATGACTCTTCGCTCGGTGTTTAAATTCCTAATCGCCTGAGCAGACTTGTTTTGGGCTGTCTTGAGCCGATGGCCCTCATCAGCCACGACAATGTCAATACCGGCTCCTTTCTTGAGCTCATCTTGTACCGTCCGCAACTTTTCATAGCCGATTACCATGACGCTGTAGCTTTTGCCATGCGTAAAATCGGTAAGACGGATATGTTTCTGGCCATCAGCAACAAAAACTCCTATTCTTTCATTTCCTAGCCACTTATTGAATTCTGCTTTCCAATTAGATATAAGAGTAACAGGGCACACAATCAGTGCCTTCTTTATTACACCTCCTTCGTTTGGATACTCGGGATTCTGTTTCAAGAGCGTCCAGAGTAGAGCAATTGTTTGTAAAGTCTTTCCCAGACCCATCTCATCGGCTAGAATAGCACCTTGACCATTGAAAGACCGATAACCCATTACGCATTCATATAGAAACTTAACTCCTTCTTTTTGATGATCTCGCAAGTGCCGGCTGAGGAAAGGATCCACAACTACGTCCACAGCAACTTTTCCTTTAGAGAGGTGAGGAGGTCGTTGCATAACGATTGCTCCAGGAGCGGAAGGATCGTGACGAGGAGTAGGGGCTCCATTCTTATTTTGTGGCATAACTGTAGTCGCCAAAAGAGGGTTCTTGAACTGGGCCTTTGCAGCATTGCTTTTCGGAACAGACGCGTAAAAGCTCTTCGCTGAGATTTCCGCACCAATTCCACTGTCCTTTCTGCCCGCAAGTGGAACCTTGGATTTCGGTATATCTAAAGGTATCCTTTGCAGAGCCGGACTAACGTTGGTTTTGGGGACGGAGGTACTCAGTCCATTTTGCAGGAATGGTCGTCCTGCTAGGTAGTCTGTTCTTGTAATCTCGGCATCAATCTCGATATCTTTGCCGCCGATACTGAGTGTGCTGCCTGGCTCTAGGGCTTCATTGTACATACACCGCCCCATGTCCCTTCCATCTATATTCTGGAGTCGAGCGTACCCCCCGGAAACTGCAAGAACGCCATCGCCATCCCATGTCTTGTGTTTTTTCGCTGTGAATTTTCGCCTATAAAATCTATTCAATATGCTTCACTCTGTTTCAGTGGAGTTCTGTGTAATTTACCATAACACAAGATAGTACTTCTCAACTGAAGCATTTGTTGAAGGCGCATTGGTAGCCTTACTTGGTTCGGCGGAATTTGCGACGACAAGTAAAGGTTTGCGTGGTGCACTGGCCGCTGTAGATACAATCGGAACTTTTGTCTTTGGGGCTTCGTCGACTTCGTGTATTAACAGACGTCTCTTTTTCGTAGGTCGAGTCAAAATTTCCTCCTCCGAATCTGATATGACCTGCGTGTCGGAAGTATCTGCTTCGGCTCTGACTGGAGCAGCTCGTGGCACACTCTTTAAGAGTGGAGGCCGAAATGGTTTGAACATACTTTCTTGACTTGTTGTTAAGATGGAGATCCGCCACGCGAACTGGACGTGTTCGCGCGCGTTACATCGTCGGCACGCTGTCACGTGGTAATGATCAGAGAGCAATTTACCTACCTACCTCACTTTAATTCATAGTAATCCCAGAGATAGGCAACAGTCTAGAAGTCATATACACATCATCATTATCGTTTGATTCTATTGACAGCGCCGCTCCTCAAACTCCAGCACTTTTTTCTAGTTACATTGATAAATCCACATTACTGGAGCATAGAATCCAAGTCTTCGCCCAAAACACCTTCAATCTTTACAATCCAGCGATGGGTCTCTTTCTCTACAACTTCATCATCATCTTCTTGTAACTCGCTGATGTATGGCAACATTTCAGGTAACATCGACAGCCATTCTTCACCCAGCCTTTCTGTCAATGCCTGTTCACATTTCACAGCAGCGAGTCTGACTCCAGCGATTTCAGAACGCAAGTGCTTGAGAATCATCCCGTTGAGCTCTTTGTGATGATCTGAAGAATCTGCTGCTGCGGCAAGCTCGACAACGGCAGGAATGAGTTCTTCTACCAATGGGAGATTCGAGCCATGTCGTAACTGATCGCACAACACGGGCGCAATAGCTTTGAAGTGAGATGGAGATTGCCAGAAGTCGTCTTGATCGTGTTCGAAACATGGCACCAGGGCCTGAAGAACCCTTGACCATAAGGATCTTGATGCATCATCCCTGATATCAGTATCTTTCAACACTTCCACTGCATTTTCAATTAGGTATGTAGCATAACTCGTAACGATGGACTTCAGGTTTCCGAAGAAAACGTTAAGGAAGCCATAGAGACTTTGCAGGCGTAGGTTTCTGCCCGCTTTGTCTTTCTTGGGTAATGATGATGACGCCCATTCCACAAGATTGGCGAAAATGGGCCTGAATGTCGAGTCATTGAACTTGTAAATCATCTCCAGCGCAACCTCATTCACTTGGGCTTCAATTTCCACAATGGTTGTATCGTCTTGATCTTCGTTGTCCGTACTGCTTAATTGTCTTCGCAGATCCAAAGCATCTTGGAAGATCTTAGCAAGTACTGCAGAATGCTTGGCAACGACACTTTTCGGATGTCTCTTGATGGAAATACTGAGCATTTCCAGCTGCTCACGAATGGCCTGCGATAATTAGTAATGAACCTTGAAATTCAGGTGAATAGACTTACCCAAGTTCCCGTCTCTACGGCCCGTGACCAGTTGCGCTCTAATGCTGAAAACATACCCTTAGGATCGACCTGCTTGGCGGCAAAGTGCAGGCATTGCTCTCTACTTTCGTCCGCTTCATCTTCGAGATCGGCTTCAGCAGAAGTGTTCGATATCGATAGGAGAGTGTCTAAGTAGCTGCCCGAGATCATGTAAGGAAGGTGCTGAATCAAAGAGCTGACAAAAGCATAACCAGCGTTATGAATTTTCTGAGCCTCGACATTTTCATTGAGACTGGCAGCAATATACTCCAAGGCCTTGGGGATAGCGACAGGTAACACAGAGACAATTCCCTCCTTCAAGATATCCACAAGAGAAGTCAAGCAAAGAAGAGCCATGACACGTAATCTTGGATCACTCTGGCCAAGACAATGATCACTCGCGATTGTCTCAGCTGCGGCAGCAACTGCTTCAAGGTCTTTCTTGCCGTACTTCTCGGAGATTTTATCAACGCATGCCACAGCAGTATGCTTGTACAAGACGTCCGTTGACTCTCGAATAATTGCTGTAAGTTGTGGCAAGAAGCTAAGCATTGCCACTCTCGACACTGCATCAGCAGGGCTTTCTTGATCGATGCGGACCTCCAAAGAGCGTAAGATCTTTCGGCGTAGTGCTTCATTAGGTCGGTCCAAGAGGCTTTCGATAGATTTGACAAACTCCCTCGTGGATAGAAGACCTAATAAACTTTCAAGAACATCTCCACAAGCAGCATGCATGCGTTTTTGCTCCTTGAGCGACTCTGCTAGTCCCAACAGATCTTCCAACAAAGTAGAGTACAATTCGCGAATTCTAGCAGCATCCATATCATCCCGATCGAGGATTTTCGCAGTCTGCGAAACCAACCGCCTTTGTGAGAGAATGTGCGGGAGGAGCAAGAGTTCATTGAGGGCTGCTCGTTGTGGATCAATCTTGTCATGCGCTCCAAGTAGAACAAGGGAGAACGTCGGCTTTGGCTTTAACAGATCATTGATTAACTCCAAGTACTTGACAGCGGACTGAAGCTGGGTTTCAACACTGAAGGAATTTGTCAATTCGGCAGCGAAGGATTTGATGTTCTCATTTACACCATACTTGTCGACCAGCATTATCAGCAAGGCAAAAAGGAAGTCTTCTGCCCCCAGAGTCTGAACCAGAGAAACGAAGAGTCCTTTCCGGCGATGCACAGGAATATGCTCATATGCAGCAACGAAACTCAAAAGCAATTCAGCAGCTCCTGTCACCGGATTGCCCTTATCTTGGCGGAGCGAAGAGATTAGCGGAGGAATAACTTCGCGAATAGTCTGACTGATAACATGAGCAGAGTAATCGTCGTTTTGTCGCAATACTGAGCTACCCATAAATGTGAAGATAGGCATCACGCTATGGAGAACGACTTCGGGAGCAATGTCCGCAAGAGCAGCAATCATCAATAATGCCGAATTCTGGACTTGCGGGCTTGCCGTCTTCTGCACACAATCAACAAGGAGATCAGCTCGAACATCTGAGGGATCTAGGTCCATGGTAGGATCTTCTTTGTACGCTTTCATGATGGACAAAAGACTGCTTAGAACAAGATCTTGAAGATATGCAAGCTCCGATGAAATCTTGGTTTTGAAGTGCTGAAGTTCTGCCAATGTGTTGAAAAGCGGTTTGAGAAGCTCCGGGTGCTTGCCTGGATTTGAGCCGTCCACTAGCTGCAGTACAAATGTAACTTGGCGTATAGCAGCCGTAAGTTGCTTTGGATCTTGTACTGGAGATCGAGCAACTTCTCCATGGCTCGTCCGGCGTCTTTTGTTAGCTGGGGGTGTGTCTGCGAGCTTCGCAGTCGTTGGTAGTTGATTGAGGAAAGTAAGGAGAATTTCTGTCGACAGTGGAGCGTTTCGTAGAAGCTCCAAAGCTTCTTCAGTGGATTTGGCGTTATAATTTTGTCCATCGGGAGAGGACTGGGATGCATCCAGTAACATCTGAGCTATCTGCAGCTGGATATCTCCTTTAAGAGAAGACCACATCTCTCGCAGCCGTGCAAATACAGCTTCGAGAAGAGTAGGACGGTCCTGAGCCACCTCACCATGTACGACTTGCGTGAAGTATTGTAGACCCTCTTTGTCATTTGCAACAACGGTCGCGGCTGCTTGCTTATCCAATTCTCTAATTTCGAAGACTTCTTGAGCAGAGTGTTCCAAAGCTTGCTCCTCAGTCAAAGATGCCCACTTTTGAAGAGCTGGAAGCAAGACTTTAGTTCTTGTGGTACCAGTAATACTTCGGACGTGGTTTAGCAAGACCAGAAGCCTTAACTTCACCAGGTAAAGCGGGGTACATATAACATGGCTAGACATGAAAGATAGAATGGAAGCTCGAGCTGACTGAGGCAATCGCTCGCTCTTTTTACTGGTTTCTGCGGAACCGCGACTGTTATTCATCGATTGCTCGAATACGGACTCGATACGAGATCTGTCAAGAACGCATTCCTCCAAGTTCGGGACCAGGAAATCTCGGAGGAGTCGACCTGCAATATCTGCTGACATCCATCTCGTTTCTTGCGTCTCTTCGCCGGAACCATAAAGATCGTTGAATGCCCACTGTTTTCCTTGTTTACTACCCTTACTCGCCCCAGAGCTTACAGGATAGAGCTTCTCAATTCTGAGAACAAGTTCTGCAGCAGCCCGGCGAACTTTAGATGCAGGATCGGCAAGTGCAGCAACGGCGTAAGGTATAATGGCTTGTATGTCCACATCGGAAGCTTCACTATTTGAAAGATAGCGGCTGACCATATGAAGCGCCGACACACGAGCTAACACGGGGTAAGGTCCACACCATGTCTTAATATAAAAAGTGAGATACAAAGTTTTGTCAAGAGCGCTTGACCGACCCAGGATAGGGAGCTCGTCAAAAGCATCAAGGTCACCAACGTTAGCTGTAGCAAGCAGAAATGCTTGACACAGGTCCGGATAAATATGTGAGGCGGAGTGTGCTAAGAAAGACGTCTCGGTGTTTGTGCGTTGTGGGACTTGAGCAATCAGTTGCCGGAAATCAGGGCGAGCATCTGGTTTCGAATCAGCATCCTCCATTGTTACATCCTCGGATGTAGCCTCCATAATCGCTTTCGGTCTGATCGTAGTGCGGAGTTTCAGTTCCAGTTCATCCATGTCAACCTCCGTCTCTTTCAAGGCACCCTGAACAACAGATCCTACGTGTCCTGGAAATTGGACCAACTCGACTAATGTTGAGGCAAGGTGTGATCGGGTATTGTGCTCTGAATCTGTGGTATCATCAATGCGATGGGCGACTAGCAGCAAATGCTTTGTAACCACAGCTGTTTGCGCATCACTGAGAAGCTCATTTTCGATGATTCTGGCAATGATCGGAAGCCCTTGAGCATCTCCACTTTTGTTAATTCTCTCTACAAGGGCAAGGCATAATCCATTCGCGAGTCTATCAACTCGACGCTCTTTCCCAAGCTCGATCAACTGAGCAGAGAGATCTGGAATTCTGAGGAGTTCCCTCGTCACACGTCTGGTGATTTGCTTCGCTGCCCGATGTTGTGCTAGTAAAGAGAGGCAAACCAGGCCAGGACGAACGGTTTCGGCAGTCCAACCAAGAACCAATGCCTCCATCATAGCTGTCAAGAGTTTGTCGTCCAGCCCACCCTTCGAGGCCATGATAGATAGGATCATATAGCACCCAATGCGCAAATCTGGAACCTTCTGCATGGCAAGGCCTTCGTTGAGGGTAGGTAAAAGTCTTATTATTACATCCTGCTCATTCTGTAGTTGAACTCCTTTGCGCCCAGATCGAGCCTTGTCTAACATTCCACTGATAGCTTCGGTCATTATACCAGCCCAGAACGCAAGCAGGGCGGGGCATTGCTGGCGAGCTTTGCTAATGCGAATCACATATGTATTTAACGTCGAGGCAAAAACCGTGCTGTTTGTCGCAGCATTCACAAACGCCCGTCTTTGGGGTGCGGTTAAAGAACGAATATATGGTGTCAGGAAGCTGTATTCGACTGGAATATTGGAAGGTAATATTGAGAGTAGAGTAGTAAATATCGGAAGGGTATGATAGGGAAGGAAAGTCGACAAGAGGAAGGAAGTATTATATTCGTGAATTCTGCGCAAATTAGCAGTTGCTCAGAACCATATGCGGGATATGCCAAATAATTACCTGAATCTCCTCACCAGCCATTCAATCGCCTTGATCGCTGAATTCAAACGCAGTCGCCCCCCAACCAGCCCAAGGAAAGTCTCCAATCGTTTGTTCAACTCTGAGATTTCTGCTACGGGCAACTGGGTTCGATCCACTGCCTGACTCTGCTCGCTGAAGATTGTCTTTTGAAACTCGAGAAATCGATTGTCGAGAAGACATAGTTCCTGAAACCCTTCATGGCATATCGTATAAAGAGTGTCGAAACTTTGTGAAGCAGCGATTCTAGGTTCGAAGATTAAGGATTTCGAATGCGCAGCTTTCTGCGCCTTGAGATTCAAGGAATTGACCGAATTGGTCGCAATCTGCGACAGTTGAGCTTGCAATGAAGTCGACATCCTGAAAATTCGATTCGATACCAGCGGATCAGAAATTATGGCATGTCGGGGCGTAACGTTGATATTACCTTCTGCTCAAGAAGAAAAATTCAAGCTCTATCGTTATCGAAAGAAAAAATAAAAGTTTATCCGCAGAAATCGGCGGATAAACCATGCTCCGCCGGCAGTCGCTGCTTTAATCTGTTGATTGCCATCCGAGCCATCATCCCATGATCGCAAGCAAGCAAGAAGAGAAACTCAGTTACAGGCACAAAAGGTCTAAGTTGATGAACAGGATTGATGAAAGTATGAAATCAGGTCGGTGAATATGACTGATCCCAAAGCTTCTGTGCCTAAATTTGCGTCTTTCAAACCGAAACCCAGTTCGGCCGTTCCCACCGACAACATACGGGAGAATGAGGAAAGGGAATCACATAGGAACAAGCTCTATACCCGCGAGCAAGAATCATCAAAATCTCACAGGAAACGGCACAGATCCCGTAGTAAAGAGAGGCATGGTTCTGAGATTAGGGAGAGACGTCGGTCTAGAAGTAAGGAGAGACGTCGGGCTGGAAGTAGAGAGAGAAGTCAGAGACGCGACACAGCACGTGAGCTAGCAAGACCTCAACCGGAGCAACAAAATGCTGCTTCGGATATCTATGTCGTCGATCGGAAAGGGGATATAAAGAATTTGGTTTACGGCAGCATTCATCGATATGATGTACCTCCGTTCCACCGGATTGGCGCTGGCTGTGTTCTCGGCGTTCCCCCTGACACCAAGATTGATAGAAGCTATGGGGACGACAAAGGCCTCGTGCTTACCAACATGAGGGATCCGAAGAGCCAACCACGAGAGAAGTATATCTTCTCCAAAGTCGAAAGAGAACGGCCTCGACTCTTGAGAATTCGTCCCGAGGCTTTGGCTAAAAAGTCGTTCTTGAATAATGCAGACTTTGTACCACTTCAGACCACTAGAGGCAAGAAGCGCAAAAGATCAGACAAAGCTGCGGGATCAAGTTCTGAGTCAGAGCAGGATGAAACGCATTATCGTTCGATTGAAGGGAAGGCAAAAGTTCCTGCCAAACCTGTGGATGATGCGTTCGAATATGCTTCAGATAGCGCCTCGTCAGGATCAGAGACTGGCCGTGTATTGAAACTTGAGTCTGCTGTCAAACAAAAGAATATAGAGCTGTCTCGTCGGATCGATCAGTCGCCGGATGATATTGAGGCGTGGCTTGCACTAATCGAACACCAAGACACACTTCCGAGAGCGGGGGATGATCGTCGTCACGTCACGAATGCTGAAATTAGGAGCACAGCGGATATCAAAATCCACATGTACGAAAAAGCTTTGGCGAAAGCCCAAACTCTACAGGATCGGGAAAGACTTCTGCTGGGTCTGATGACTGAAGGAGCGAAGATATGGGATATGAAAGTTCGATCAGATCGATGGGCAAAGATTGCGAAAGAGAACATCGACAGTCTTGTTCTGTGGAAGAATTACCTCAACTTCAGGCAGAGTAATTTCTCGACATTTCAATATGATGACGTTCGTGAAGTTTTCACTACTAGAATCACTTCTCTCAAGCAAAATATCAACAAAGCATCCAGCCTGCAGATCCAGCCTCTATACGAGCAACTACTGTACGTCCTCCTTAGGTTTACTGTCTTTGTTCGCGAGTCGAGTTTTGTGGAACTGGCGGTTGCTGTGTGGCAAAGTCTTCTTGAGCTCAATTTCTACGGACGGAATACCTCACTATCTCAGAACGAGGCAGTCAAATCCTTCGGAGAGTTCTGGGAGTCGGAAGTGCCGCGAATTGGCGAAACAGGATCCCTAGGCTGGCATAAATTCTTAGAAACAGGGGACGACTCAACTGTAACGGAGGGTCAAACTGATGAACCAGAGATGCCATTGAATGGAGATGATATTTTCGCAAGTTGGGTCACTGCCGAACGGTCTCGAGAAAAAGCTTCACGACTTCCTGCACGGACGCTTGATGATACGGTTGAGGATGATCCGTACAGGGTCATTCTGTTCTCTGATATTAAGGAATTCCTTTTGGTGTTGCCTAAAGGGAATGATATCCTACGGAAATCTTTAGTAGATGCATTCCTCGTCTTCTGCCATCTACCAGCTATGCCCGATCATAATGAATCCAGATCGTTTGACTGGTCTGCAGATACTTGGTTAAACAACGAATTGCTCAACTACAGCTCTCAATGGATCAACGAGAACTACCTCGCCGAACGCAGCGACGACCCCACCAATGATCCAAACCCCCAACCTTCATCAACGTCAATATTCTCCACACCCCTCTCCAACTTTGCCATAGCGCCAGAATCCATGTTCAGCAAAACGTGGTTCCAAAGCTTCAAGCCATGGCGAGTAGTATACGGCACTGAAGACGACGGGCCAATTCCCTACAGCTGGGTACGGAATACATTCAAACAGCTTACGCAAATATATCCCGACAACGATTTCATGGAATACTATCTCGCCTTCGAATGGTGCAACGAACCGGACGGTATCAAGAAAATCGCCAAAGCTCTCCTCAAGCAACATCCGTCGAATCTCAGACTGTACAATGCATACGCCATGATCGAGTGGTTGCGAGGAAATCAAGATATATCCACCAGTATCTGTTCCGTAGCATTAAGCATGACTAAAACCGTTTCTGCCGAAGAAGCCAAAGATTCGGTGTATCTGTGGAAAAGTCTCGTGTGGGCATATCTCGAAGTTGGGGACAGGGATATCGCTCTTCGACATCTTCTCTCCATACCCGACGGGACGCCAAACTCGACATTAGCACCAAGTCCCGCAGCTATCCTCCGAACACAAAGACATCTCACCGTTACGCGGGACTCCTTTCTCTATTCTAAGCACCTCCTCCACGCAGTCTTATACACCGAACTCCTCGCCCTCTTCACCTACCTGACTTCCTCCCCCTCCCCCACAGAAAACGAACCACAC
>LLKJ01001190.1:0-21030 GCA_002242865.1 Clarireedia sp. CPB17 | reverse complement strand
AAGCCATAGCCTTTAGCTACCTTATATAAGTCTAAAAATGCTCATAACAGCATTCCTCTGCCCGGCTGCCGCAGCAATGCGTTGGAACTGTCTGGTAACTATGTATATAATCCGTATATAGCTGCGCAGGCACGCTGGATACCCTTCGGGAGGTTTAGTGGCACGTGCTATAGCACGTGGCCAGCCCAGCGCTTAAATAAAATAAATAAATTAAATTCCCGTGGTGGTTATCACTGATCCGTCTTATCTAAATTTAAGAGCTCTTCGGCTAGGTTCCAGTTGTGAAGGAGTTCACTTATGGCAGTTCTAAAAGCCGATTAACCTTATCATTCTGGCTACAACCAGCGTGGCTGTTCATCTCACCTGATTGTTTCTACAACTGCATATATTACAAGCGCGGTAAAGTAGAGCCAAGCCAATGGCTAGAAGCTCTGCTAGAAATATCTATTCAAATTCCTCATGAGAATGAGACAGGCTTGAAAATCATAATTCGTCGTGGCCATTTGCTGATCCTAAAGAACAAGAATGGTAGTTGAGGAATGTAGAACCCCTAATTGCTCATAAGTGCGGGGTAGTTTCTTGCTTGCCAGCCTCGCGAATTTTAGCCGTCTTAATCTACCGGTCCCTTGATGAAACACTAGATCTTAAGGTTATCACGGCTATCCCTTACCATGGGTAATAGATCTACTGGCACCAGATTTCAAGATCTACCATTAGAACTTCACATAATCATCTGGGATCTGGCTATTCGCTCGGCCTTTACTCCCCAGGTATTCTCATTGCAATGGCAAAGCCGATCTCCCGGCGCGCCAGTCGAGGACAGTTCTTCATCTCCGTCTATGCTTCTTAATATCCCTTTACTGATACCAGGAGGGGACTGCCCAGCTACTCATTTCACATTTCAACTGTGTCACAAGTCCCGGTTATACGCATTCTCGAAAGGATACCAAATTTGGAGCTTCAAAAACGATAGAGGCGAAGTGAGGCACATCAATTGGAAACCTGCGCGCGATGTTATCTTCTTACCCACACATATTCCTGCCCATTCTGTCTTCCGAAATTCTCGACGCACGCATCCCATCACAGTCTTACTCAACGATTTTCCACTTCAATCGCAGCAAATCCGAACGATCTGTTTACGATACTGCGTCCGGTGTCGAACCAAGAAACAACACAAAACTCTCATATGGAAGTTGGCGCTATTACCATCTATGAAGCAGTGGATGTTGGTGGACGATGATGATTCAGATGATATGTCTCAATGGACGTGCTTAGATCATCTTCATTTTCAGGCCCGGAAGAGCTATGAAGATTCTCCCGAGTCTGGTCTGTCGTCTTTGCCAAGGGCTTTTACGAAAGCATTAGAAATGCGAAGTTCTGAGATCAAGGTGGAGAAAATCATGGTGGTAAAATTCAATCGCGGGAAGTTGGATGCAGACGAATCGGGTTTCACATTCATTGACCTTACCTCAATCTGAGGCCAATTTACGACGTATAAGGGTCCTGAAGAGACATAGAACCACTTATATGGTCAAATAGTCATTACGGACGTTGAGTCTTGTCGTATGGTTTTGCCATCAACTAATAGTTAATTTCATTCCTGCTGCTATTTCTCCCCAATACAATCTGCTCGTTGAGGACCTTCCTGCACAAACTATTTTCCCGGCTTGATTTCTGTCAATTTAAGGGTTTTCTTCCATACACCAAAACACTAGGAAATTTCGGATCAGTGATCTTTGAACGACAAGGCTTAAGAGCGAAGATGAAGTCATACTCTTCCGAATAGCAATGGATCTTCGTATCCTTAATATCTCTTTCCACAGCTAACAATAATCGCTCAACTTCGCGCTTCTCCATTCCCAGGACTCTTGTGAAAAGCGCCATACTCAGAGCTTCAAGGCCCATCAGCAGATTTCTTGAACCCAGATACTCAATACTTTATTTCGTTGTCCTTTGGCCCACGGACTCATAGGTGCGTATTCTCTCCTCTCTACAATTTCCACAAACCCAATCTCTTCTAAGCACTTTTTGTACTGCGCTCCATTATTCCATGGTCTTCCGGCCTTTATACTGGCTTCTAGAATCAAGTTGTTCCATCTTACAAGTGCGCAGTGCTTGGGTGATGGCGCTACATACCAGAAGGGAAATATAGGATCGCGAAGTTCAAGGTATCCCCCTGGTGCGAGCGCGTTGAAGGCCGAAGCGAAAACGGTTTTGGGAGATTGAAAGCAGGAAAGTAAAACCCGGCCGTGTATCAAATCGAATTTCAATTCTTCTAGAAATGTCCACGGATCCTCTGCGTCCTCAATGTGAAATGAACAATTAGGCGGCACACTGCGAGCGGAGCTTTCAAAAAGATGAGAGGTCAACTGGCGGATATTACTCACTAGGAGGGCTGTATGGGGCTAAAGTCAGTCTCGATGACTGTTGCTTGCGGATACTCACCCGCTATCAATCTTCAGCAACCCCATGCATCTTGACTTCATAGGCCCATACCAAATTCGACGGCCCAAATACCTGTGCCAGTAGCAATGTCAAGGTCATTGATTAGCCGATTAGTGTCGATCGGTGAAATGAACATCTTTCCATCAATCGTCATTCGTAGAAACCTTTGCTGGAAATCTATTTAGGCATCGAAAAGTGCTCGTATAATAGCCTGCCATCAGCAGATACATACTAAGCCTATCCTGTTCTAACTGCTCGCACGAGTATTAGAAGGAAGTTCTCTTACATCATTTCAATTTCAAGGGTGCATACCACATCATTGGGCAATGGATATTCTAAAACGCACTTTCAGCAACATATCATAAGGGCTGAGAGCTATTATGGGCAACACGTACGGCCCATCTTGTAGCGATGATAAGTCCGACCATTCTCCTCGATATGCTGATATAATTCGGAATCAACTGATGCTAGCGAGCACCTGCATTCAGTCAGTCAGACACCAGTCAGACACAATCCTATTTAACAATTCTCATCATACCGAGCACTCATTCCACTCAGAGAAGAATCGATATTTGGGTCATTCTTTGACTATTCCAGCGTTCCGTAGCGAAATTTCCAACAAGAATACTAACATCCAGAACAGGCGTCTTTGCATCGACATATGAGCCCAGCTCCTCAAGCTTGTAAAATTTGGCCCAGGAAAGACCTTCGGAGTCTCCTCTTCTGCCATTGTCGGAATCTTTGGCGCAAAATATTCAAAGATCTCAACACTCGAACGAACAAAACATTTCAGAAGTCCTTCTTTGGTCGAGATTCCACGACCATGTGGACCTACTCTACTCTACTCAGTAAGCTCCACTTGGTTTCGGACCGGAACGCAAATTATCGTTCCTAGTAGCACTACAGATCGAATCCGAGCTTCGCCAGCATTGCGCGTAACATTGTTGTGTTCGTATTTGATTTGTCGAGCTGTACCGACTGCTAGGTTCGAGAGGGGGAGTTACCGTGGTTGGAAGCCGAGGAGATAAGTCACGTGTTTAGGTAAATCTTACATACCAACATGTTGGTGACGTTGGTGGTGCAGGTATGTTTGCTACTGCTTTTTACTTGGTGATTATTGATCCCGTAGTTGGGAACAGATGTCGTTAAATGCTAGTGTGCGCAAAAACATCCCCCGGGAATCATCGCGATGTAAGTTGTTGGTATGGATTTCAATTTCAACTTCACCCATCGCTGGGATCTTCTATGGTAAATGAAGGGTCAGGGTATTACGGAGACATGAAATAATCTTTAAACTATCCCGAAGGAAGGATTTCTACAACCGAGGAAGCTGCACCTGTTATTCGACCTTCCGCAGCACGTCTCAACCGCTCTTTTGAGGAAGACTGCATCACTCCTTTCAGCCTGTCTGCAAATGATGTCTCTTCAGAAACTTTTAAATTCATGTCAAAATCAATCGGTTTTCATATCCTAAATCAAGAACATAAGCAATCTATTATCAAAAATCAAAATTGATGCCATTTAGGAATGTCGTCGTTCGCATATCCAAACACAAAAATTACAATTTGTTTCAAACAAGACCCTCCCGACCTTCAATTTAGTCCTACCTCATTCCTTGTCCTTAAATAAACAATCCCCAACATTCACATCTTCCCCCATTGCATCTAAAGCTCCCTCGAAGTCGGCCCAGCACGACTAAATAAACACATACTCGCTTGACAATCGTCCGACACCCCCGATGAAACAGGCATGCTTGAGCTTGAATTACTCGATGGGAGAACTCCACTGGAACTAAAGAATTTGGATGTACTGGTGTAAGTTGAGTTTGATGTGAATGTACCGGGACCGTAACTAGAGCTGGAGCTGGATGTAGAGAATGAGCTTGATGTTGCTGAAATTGATGGGGGCGATGAGGTCGACGATTGCTGGAGGGAGAAGATGGAGGAGGAGGAGGAGGAGGAGGAGGAGGAGGAGAATGCTGCTGCGGATGACGAGCTTGACGAACTGGATGATGACCCAAGTGCTGAGCTGGCGCTAGAACTTACTGTGGCCGACGAGGATGATGAAAGTTGAAGGAGACTGGAACTGGAACTTGCTGTGGCCGCAGATGAAGAGCTTGACAAAGTGGATGATGAGATTAGTTCTGAGCTGGAGCTAGAACTTGCCGCCGTTGACGATGAGGATGAAGATTGCAGCAGGCTGGAGCTCGAACTCGCTGCTGCCGCTGATGAAGAGCTTGATAAACTGGACGAAAATTGAAGAAGACTGGAGCTGGAACTGGCTGTAGTCGTGGATGCAAAGCTTGATATACTAGACGATGGAATGAGTGGTGAGCTGGAGCTAGAACTTGCCGCCACCGAGGATAATGATGAAAGCTGCAGCAGACTGGAGCTAGAACTGGCTGCCGCTGCTGATGAAGAACTTGACGATTTTGAAGAACTGATTGTGGCTGCTGATGATGTTGAGGATGTCAAGGACGTTGAAGTTACAACTGTGCTTGAAGTTGACAGGCTGGAAGTAAGTGCAGCTTGGCTGAGTGTGGTCGATGTAACCTTGCTCGAACTAGAAATGCTTGTTGACAGAACCGTCGTAGAAGCTACTTTTGTTGATGATGTCTTTGAGTTACAATTCCCAGCAGTAGACAGCGTCGCGGCCGTAAGTCCAACCGTAACAGAAGCTACACAAACGCCAGCATTTGCAGAGCCCGCGTTGAAGGCGCCGACTGTTCCATTTCCACAGCAGAAGCCGCTACCGGAGATTGAGCCGATGTTGTATAAGTTCCAAGAGGGATCGGCGCATCCGGGGGTTGCTAAGATACTATTGATACAATCGACAGCTGTTGAGATGTCAGTTTCCTCTTACACAAGACAGCGGGATCTAGAGGTCTTACCTCCACTACAGCAGTAGGCCGCCTGTGTTCCTAGTTTCGTGTGACAAACTTGAGTAGTAGGGCAAAAGAAGCCGCTTCCAGTTCCGCATTCTGCTTCCCCAGAAAGTGCATTGAGGGGACTGGATATAGCGAATCCGGATCCCAGCTGAGGCCGCGAACAACCAGAACCACATGCTCCAGGACCATTTGCTGCTAAACAATTACATATGTTAATAATACCAGTTCGGCCGACAGTGCTACAGACACCAGCAAAAAGATTGCTTATCAACGTAACCGGAGTGATGTTAGCAATATATGTTGCGCAAAGGGTTTGAACGACACCGAGAGTTCCCAGCCCAGATACGCCGACGAAACAAGCGTCCACACTGCAACAGGCCGACATTTTGTATTGAATGAGCTTTTAAGATAGAGAAATTCATTCAATCAACGAACGTGTATCGAGCAGAGACGCGAAACTCAGTATCTTTCATTTCATCTTGCCAAGATACGGTCATAGTCGAGGAATGTTACGCCACGGTTCCAGGGAATGCGATTTGTGTATCGCGAGGAATTCACAGCCCTCATGCATTCACGCGGAGAAATCGATTTTCGGTACACACCAATCCACAAATAAGTAATTCCCATAAAAACACTTTCAGAGGTTATCGATGAGAGTGCGAGTTACATGGTGGCTTGCATGGCGATGAACTTAGACGAGAGTTGGACATATACGAGTCTATCGAGAACACTTCGTGAAAGAATTAAAATGGTATCATTAGTTATGTATATTTTAAGGCGCGAGAAAACGACGATTCAAAAAGCAAACTACTTTCTAATCCAATCAAAAGTGGTTCTTGCGAGTACTTGTGAGGGATAATCCACTAGTCTGTAGAAGATCTCAGCGCATGGGATAGTGGCTAGCAGACAAACGAAGAAGCATCCTGTCGCAGCTCCTGCAAATGAGGCGTCTCGATCTATTCTAAGATGGGCGAAGAGCGCGATGCCGACCGTGTACACGATGATACTCTGTACTAAGAACCAGCCTAGAGCGACGTGAGCAGGAAGGCAAGTAAATTAATGAGAGATGGAAAACTTACTCAACGATCGCTTGGACAGGTACATGAACAGCGGATTCCGGAAGATGGTTTGGAAGAAGCCCCAAGTCTCCAAGCAGAGGAATGTTCCAACTAAGAACAAGTAGTTGTCGGCTCTAGCCATGGGCGTGCCTGGCTGTAGCTCCACTGTTGAATCACCAGATCCATATGTTGCAGAGTGGACGGTAACTTCCTTGTAGATATCTTGGGGTCTCCAAGCGGACCAAAGATACATCATGATAAGACCAGCGAGCATGATAGCACCGTATACAGGCCATACAGGAAGAACCCAATTTCGGTTTCTCCAGCGACCGAGAGGGATACCGCGACGTGCACGTGCTTGGAAGTCTATGTTGAGACTCAAGTCTGCCAAAAGCAGCCCAGTGATGGAGTACCACGCCCAGCTGTCAACCCACCAGGCGGTGATGATGAAGCCCATGAAGGCTTTAACTCTCCAGGACTTCCTCACATATGGAATGATGACCATGGTCATGTACACTGTGTAACTCTGTTGAAAAATGACAGACAAAATCCACAATGTTTGACCAGGAAAGGCATAATTTGCAGCCTGCGCGTCAAAATCGCTTGTGACCCAGAAGATATCAAAAACGGAGTTGAAATATGCGAGCGCGTGGGGAAACTTGTATGGAGTGTTGAAAGATAGATTGCCTGTGTATTCTTTGTACTGATCGATATAATCCGTTCCGATACATGAGAAGGTGATGTAGATGATAGCGAGAGAAGTCGCGCATGGAAGCCAGAGACGTAGGCCTCGACGAAACACTGATGACGCAACGACTTCTTGTGATGAGCTGTTCAGGAATGGAATACAGATTGTGCGGGCTGAGATGAGAATAAATGCACTGTAGATGAGGGTTTCGTTCCACAAAAGAACGGAGAGCGTTTTTCGAAGGATCTTTTCGTATAGAGGGCCGCTGGGGTTAAGGAACCGGTTACGGCTGTAGGGACGATTGTGTTGAGGAATGTCCACAAGAAGGATTGGATGACAATGAACCCTTTTACACCGGCCCAGTGTGTCTGTGAGGAAAGATTTGAGTCAGATGATGGTTCTCGGTAGAAGCTCTTCACTGACTGAAGTTGTTTGAACGAGGAGGTAAGCCCCATGTTAAAGAAATATATCACGATGAATATTCGTATGAAGTGTTGATGCAGAATGTAGTCGAGAGCGTCAATGATGTCGCCATTAATATACAGTTACTCTCACATCTAGGATCCAATGTCAACAACTGCCATCGCCCTACATCCCGCAGATTATATCTCCTTCACGGGAGTTCATGGACTGATCTGCCATTCTCCTTCCGCGAATGAGAGATATTTTGGCCCGCAGAAAAATACTCCAGAGAAAACCCTTCCGTCTTGTCAGGTATTTTTCTTCAAGCTAAGTAACCCATATGGCGTCTTGGGGCGTATACATTACTTAGGTTGCAAATAGATTTGAGACAAAGGCATACGCATTAGGGAAATATCGATTCGGATCTGCATTAGAACCCTGCGTATTCGAGTGCTCAATGTCATATGCGGCAGCAAAATACCATGCCATAATCAATGGAGCAGGTTCTCAATCTTATCATCTAGTGCTACAGTAGTAGTGACGGATAGAATCACACTAGCGCAGGTATGCTAGGATGAATTCTTACAAGTATTTTGGTGTTGGGGTCTTCGGACTGATTAACGAGATGCGAGTGGGTGAAATAGAACACTTAAGGTACTTATGAAGGTTTGTTCCTGCATATTCATGCGTAGGTGGTGGGCCAAAAGTAAGCCAAACGTTGATCTCGGGATTTAGACATCCGTCTAGTTCGGGGATTTTCATTGATTTAAAGTTCGGAAGACGCTATTCCTGTAATTTTTGTGCTATTTAGTTTAACATGAACCTACATGTATATGATATCGTACGTCGGTATTCGCAAAGGCGCGACAGTATGTCTACTTCCGAAGGAGCGTCTTGCCACGAGGTGGGCTGTGTCTGAATCCAAGCACTTGTAACCTTAGCTGGAGTCATTCAGAGGGAGACGGAGTTTAACGGCCTATGACGTTCATACTTCTTAGACTTTCGGTAAGGTCTTCGAAAATAATATTATGGTTTGGTGAAAGATGATATAGGTGGCAGTGTCGCGGCTGGCTCTCATGAGGTGGTGAATTTAGCACAATTGTGAATTTGACTGACTGTGGAGTTGCAATCACCCAACAGATCTGATTGTCTGGGGTAGTTTCCATAATTATCTAGTGTTTTGAGGACTCGAAGTGTGTCATCCATGACTTCTCAGAGGTACAATTCATGGATTTTGCACGTATATTATTCCCTCGATAACGATAATGCCGCTAAATATGGGGCGTTAATTCAATGATGGTGAACTGCTGAAATTTTTCATACACAAGATTGTCATACTTGATTGGCCCTCAGAACTGGGTTGAGACATGTTTTTAGGTTTCAAAGCAATGTAATTGAGCTGTGTAGAGTTGGAATACGAGTACTACAGAATGTATTCCTCAATTCAATGTACTCCAAAACTCTATCGTCTCCCATTTCTGGCCGCAAGATGTATCCTGATGATTGACTAATACGCAAATATCGAGTAAATTAAACGATCCCCTACTCTCTCGCTGTAGGATTCCAAGAAGAGTACTTGACGATCTGTCTCGCATGTCCATACAATTCTATGGTAGCCAAGAACAACAAATAAAAGGGGTAAGCGAGAGAAAATTTGATGACCACCCATCGCGAGGCAAACTCGGATTTCACTTGGTTAGTCACCCAAAGAGTGATGATGAGACAGAAGATGCTGGTAAAATATCAGTTAACAAGCACCGGCGATTAGCTGCTGGATATTGCTAGCATACCTGATGAAGAAGAACCATTGCGAGACTGGGTACTGGAAGAAAATAGTTTTCCAAAATGCCGCCGGCGTAAGTGGGAAGTTCAAAAGAACGAAGCTGATCACCAGACAGGTAAATAGCCGTAATATCCGATCCAGTATCGAGACTTAGATAGTAGTTGAGATTATCGGCTTTTGAAGTGGACCCCTCGACCTTGATGATTCGGAGCTGTGGGTACTTTGCTGCGGCCTCCCACATCTCGTCCTCAAGTTGCTGAATTGGAGTAGGCGTGTTGTAGACGATGTTGATACGAATTTTGTCAACAGGATAAATCAATTTTTGACAAGCGTAATTGATTCGATCCATGATGATGTCCTTCTCGTTAGGTAAGTAGGCTACGACGACGATATCGAGAATCAATAAGTCCCCATCCGCAGTCGGAAATTTCCAATCATTGGCTTTCGCTTTGGTGACGGCATTGCGAGCATCTCTGCATGGTCCCATCGACATAAATGCTTCTAAAGCAGTGCTTGCGGCGATGGTGAAGTTGGTAAAGTTGTAAATAAACCAGAATATAGATAGTAAGCTTTGGGGACATAGCATGTAGGCGAACGTGGACGTGATGAAGTAGGTGAAGACGAGTAAAAACGGTGTCCACTCGTGAACCCAGTTTGAGCATTTTCTGAAAAAGTCTCGAATGCTAACGGATGTAAGTGTTCTGGATTTGATTGTGGATGGAGCCGCAGGCATCCCTGGAACTGGGGACTCGACCGAAAGCTGGTAGCTTTCGTGACTTTGCTTTTTAATGCTGTTATCGAACGAAATATTATCCGTGCTTGATGATTTGTCGTACTTGCACTGGAAATGGTCTTTGATTGGCTGTCTATACTCAGCACTCCAGGTTTGATTGTACTGCGGATGTTGCTGTTCGGGTCTTCTGTGAACAGCACATGGTCGGAAGAAACGCGGGTTCTCGTTTAAGTATCTAACAGCGGGGAATTTCTCATCGCCGAGCATGGAAGAGATGTGCGCCATTTTGAATAACACCGTTCTGAAGGATAAAAGTGAAAATTAATCCAACACCGTCGTATGGAATCTTCGGTTCGATAAGGATTGCGGCTTGCGACGTGGATTGTATGTAATTATAACATGATGGACAAAACGGAAACCAAAAGTCGGCCCCGGTTGCAAGATTTTGCGACTCAAACTATTTAATGATAGACTAGCCCAAGGAAGTATTTAACAGTGAGTTCACACTTCCTGTGTAGCAAACGTCGAGGTTCAAAACCATCCTAGAGCAATATGCAAGATCAGCATCATGATACTAGTATCTAGCACATGTCAGTACAGGATGATCCGCAACTAAAGAACGCAAGGTAGTGTCCGCAAATACACGCGCGGCTTCTGAATCCGACGGGATGAATGGGAATGCTTGAGCCTTCGGGTTGCAGCACCAATGGCGTGCGCATTATTTTTCGTTTTCTGGGTTGAGGGAGAATCGATCCAGCCCACGATGCACGCCGCACGATAGATAGTTCCCCGGATTCTATGAGTATATATTTATGTCCCATTCTAATGTCTGTGATATCAATCAGCGCCGGCGGATGGAAACAATATTGAAATTGTCGTCATATTATATACCGGCGCTACGGTAGTTGATATCTAGATCGATCCTCGCAGGAAGTTATCCATTGAACTAAATAATCAAACCTCGAGGCTTTGCTGGATAGGATACTGGCGTTCTGAACGTGGTTAGCCTTCCCTCATCTAGGCTTGCGACTGTTGAGGTAAACCTTAAAACCGCTCATGTGGAACTGTGGAGCTGTGGATCTGAGGGCATTCAGAAATGGGTAAATGGTGACGTCTACAGGTGACCCACTGGCATTTCGATTACTAATGGAATCTTCTCGAAATGCCTCTTTCTGAGGATATAAACCCTCTGTTTTCTCTGTAAATTAGTTCTTCAGATAAATCAATATATGCATTTTCAGCTCAAGATCTCACAGCTCAGCACCTCCTTTTTCGCTTAGCATCTGGACAATCCTGTAGCTACCTGTGGTTTTATTGAGAAAGAATCTCCATTCCGAAACTTAAGATTATTATCCGCATCCATCAAGTCTAGTCCAGCATCTGCGTTTGCAACCATGTAAGGTGACTTTAAGCTTAGCTGCCGCCACTAATTGTAACCATAAATCTAAATCCGAGTAGTTTTGCCAAGGGCGGGGACAGTATCCAGTCTGCATGAAGCTGCAGATGTCACAATTGAAACGGGAGTTCACATGTTATCCCGAGAACAAATTTCGAATGGATCTTAGCGGACAGTCGGGCTGGCCCGGGATAATAGGTTCCTCTAATGTTGGTTGATCGCACCGTACGTTATATCCTAATAGCTTGAGTGGTGTCGTCTTTCTGGCGAGCCGAATAATAGCTTTACCGTATTCATAACTGTGGCAAGCTGAAGATACTCATAAGTTGATTCGATTTCCATGTCGCATCGTTTGTTGTCACCACAAGATTGAACTTCCTTTTCCAACATCATGCACTGCTCAACCGTTCTTCTCGCTGCGCTCTCTCTGCAGTTGGTTGGCAGTGCAACAACACAAGGCGCTAACTGTGATTGCGGATACTACGACCCATCGACGCAGAGGCTTTTCACCGATTTCCTGATTGTTTATTTCAACGAAACATCGAGTCTTCCGACCGACGTCTTCCAAGCACGCGACTACGCACATAAGTATGAGAAGAGCTGGAACGCTTAATTCCGGTCCGGGGCTGACCCGTAAATGTA
Organism: Clarireedia sp. CPB17; assembly: GCA_002242865.1. Lineage (NCBI taxonomy): Eukaryota > Fungi > Ascomycota > Leotiomycetes > Helotiales > Rutstroemiaceae > Clarireedia > Clarireedia sp. CPB17. Next base: position 8,996 of record LLKJ01001190.1, on the reverse strand, counting down.
CAAATATCAAATTCAACATCAGCTTCCGGTGTCCCTGAAAATAGGTCGTCACTTGAGCTCACCATAAACCCACCTGATCCGCAGCATTTGGTATCTGGTGGTGAGATCCGAACACTGCGATCTGATATCCAGTATGGTTCGTTCCGATCCACCATTCGTCCGGCTCGGCAATGGACTGGTGATTCTAGCATGTCGATGTGGCTCGACTACAATGAGACCCAAAAAATCGAGATTAACAGTCTGAATGCCGACAAGCCTACTGATGCTTGGATCAGTATGTTGCTGTCAGATGAACATCCAGACCGAGTCAATGGACTGAATTTCACCACACTAGCCAACAATGCCACATATAATCCCGAGCTTACCCCATGGGACTTCACCGAAGTACGTATGGATTGGACTCCAGAGGCGGTTGAGTTTTACATCGGAGGCCATTTGGCGCGTACGGTCCTGAAGAAACACACGAAAGCAGATGTATTCCCAAAAGCACCTTCACCTTTGCTATTCAAACTTTGGTCGAATGGCGAGCCGAACTTTTCCGAAGGGCCGCCAAAGAACACAAGCACCGCAAGTGTTGAGTGGACACGCTCATTCTTCAATGCATCCACTATGTCCGCTGAGAAACATCAAGAGTTCGACTCTAGGTGTTCCATCAACTCTGCGTGCTCGATGGATGATATAAGTTTGCGTGGATATACGCAATTCAATCAATCCGCAACCGAGAAATGGAAACCTCCGAATCATGAGGATAAAATCCGTACTTTCGCGTATGTCATTCTCTCGTGCTCTGTGGGTATGACTGTCTTCCTCCTGGGCAACGTCACCTTCCAACGTTGGCCAACGAAGGAATCGAAGAAGCCAGCTGAACATAAAACATTTACATGTAGCCGTCTACCACCTCAAATCATAAGATCTAGAGCATCATCCGAAACTTAGTCCGTCAGGCTGTCACCGTCTGGACGCAACTCATGGCTTGATCATGAGGACGACATGAAGATCAAAAAGATAGGAGTGGTCCCCAGGGCATCCTCGTGGAAATTCATCCAGGACGAGAACGACTACATGAGTCATTCCACAAGAGATATCTCGTTCAGGAATTCGCAGCTTTCGACATCAACCGTGAGCGACTGGCCTTTGAAAGATCGATCTTCTTTAGAAGAAGGCAGTTCTCTTTCGGCAAGTTTCGTCATCCATGATCCAGTCACTCCGATCACAGTACGATCATACAAAACTTTAGGGCGCGTCAGTACGTTAACTCTCAATAATTCTCAATACAGCTCACCCAGAGATTCGATGTATTGTCCCAAGGAAAACAAGGAACAAATCGATTTCAAGACCGCACTTTCTATGCCTCGCGACAATGATGATGGGATTGCTGTCCCAGCAGAGATCAGAAGGCGACCTGCTGTGATACGAATTTCCGATTTGAATATGAATCTTCGACCAGCACGGCGAAGTTCCACCTCATCCGAAGTCCCAGCTCCTGTCGCTTTACCCGCGACTCCAGTTCAGACTCATCCTGCTCCATCGCAACGAATCGAGTACTTGGCTGGATTGATCACGATCGCGACTTTGCTTGTAACTCTCATCCATTTCATGTTCACTTTTTCGCCAGCCATGGCCATACCGGGTGCATACGAGTATTATCCCTATGAACACTGGATACAGAAGACAATAGGGTCATATATCTTCAATCAGATTCTTCTCGGACTCTTCTTCATCACATCCACTCGTTTCCTCATTGGCCGCTACCTGAGGACCGGCGACCTCAGCCACATCGCCGAGAAAGCCACCGGAAGAACATTCCGTGTTGGCATTCCCATCGCTGCTATCGCTATGCTAGAGTACTTCTTAATCAACATCGGTGCGCTCAAATGGTTGAAGTATCTTCCGAGTATCAGCTGGTCGACCTGGCCATACGCGATCGGGTATCAGGATTTCTCCCACTACATTTCCGAGATGCTCGAGCTTGTGTATCTTATTCCAAATGCGGCGCCTAGTATCACATTCAACTATTGTACCGGTGTATTGTGGACAATCCCAGTACAACTTCAGGGCACCTGGCTCACATTATTGGGGACGATTGTGATTTTTGAGATCAAGATACCGTGGAAGCGCATGTGCTTTTATGCGTTTTGCGTCGTGAACCATTGGTACGCTCAGTCTTGGGGAACCTTCTTCTGGTTTGGGATCTTGTACACCGATCTTGATGTCACGTACAAGTACAAGACGTACCTTAAATTACACAGGGTTCTTCACTATGCACTCATTACATTCGGTGTCATCCTCGCGATTGGGGGCCTCTCGAATGATTTAGTGAGTGCTTTCACTGCTTTCTCATTGCCAACAACAGAGCGTAACATCCACCCTGACCTTGTCAGTGGCAAACCAATTGGACAGACAGATAATGTGGGATACCCGCAGTACTTTGTCCCTCGTCTCCACGGCTTGTTGTTCTCCGTGGGTCTTCAATATGTTGTTGAGAACTCGATTGTGTTTCAGAAGTTCCTATCGATGAAAGTCTTCCTCATACTTTTCCCGCACATCTTCACTATCTATCTGATCCATGGCATGGTTTTCTGGGCCTTGGGCAGCACGGTATGTGTGTACCTTGCAACCAAGGGCTTGCCGTATTGGTCTGTGGCGTTGATCACCGCGATTGTATGCTATACGACGTTGTTTGCATCGTTGCCAATCCTCACGCCTGTTATGGAGACGTTAGGGAAGCACGTCACGGCGAATATCTGGAGAATGGCACATCAGAAGCCTGCCCCGAGAAGACGAACGCTTTTCCCATTTTCCGACAATTACCTGTTTGGCGATGAGAAGGAGGAAGTGGTGGATCCCAATCGTGATGTTGAGAAGAAAGGCGGAGATGATGTTGTAAATTGAGAGTGTTGATTGTGGTATAGTTATTCGCTGATAATTTTGCGGGAATTCGTTGTTTTGGTGGTTCATAAACCTAGAGTATAATTAATGAGCCTAGATGGTGTTTCGACTGAACAGGTTGATCTAGATGTCATCCAGTGAGTACCACTCGAGTGGTAACATCCTGGAAGAGAACTAGTGTCTGTCCGTTGGAAATCTGGCACTCCCATAGCTACCCCCCCCCAGCACAATCTGATCGTCATGCAGTGCACGGGCATTGTTACCCCTTCAGACTTGGCAGTTCACGGTTTCATGTTTGGTGTTAAAAGGGTGCTCAGACCTCCTCTCTGAGCTTTGGGATTGTTTCATGATGGTGCAGCTCTTCACCAACTAAGACTGCCGATAGGGCTTGAAGATTACTTCTTCATCCCGAGACCCGTTTCTCTTTTAGCTGTGAGCACATCTCACCCATGCCGTCGATCAGTCAGCCCTATGACAAGTAGCTTCGACATGATTTCAAGATTCGTACTCGAATTGTACAATTCAATCGAGCTGCGTAGTGTTGGCTTGCATCAACTTTGAAGCAACCCATTCCATAATCATCCGATACCCGCCGGAATTGATAGCGCCTCAGATCCGATGCTATCTTCCCCACTCAAGTTTAACGCATGTGAAATCCGTCAGGTTTGTGCTTCATATCGTCGAAAAACGCTGGCCATGAAACAATTGATGCATCTTATCTTCGCAATCAGAGCTCAATCAGATTAAATCTGAACTTTCAGATGACTATCTGGAGGAGATTATCGTCACGAAAGCTCTTAGAGGAAAGCTTCATCAACCAATCGCATGTTGACCTTTGATGTCCAATGCAGAAATTCAAAGTTGTTCCAAGCTCGGATAACAATCCGAGCCGCGATCCGTCCAGTCTTGTCTTCGTGTGGAGGGGTGTATATAATCAGAGTGCGGGGAGTGACAAAGAAGCTCTTTCTTGTTCACCGCCGCTCCCTAATTGCTTGAACTTTGCCATCACCCAGAGCTGCTTGAGCCAACCTACATTCTTTAGACAACCTTCTTCTCCACGTTGATCGTGAATCTTTTCTTCCACACGCGGGTCAAATCGCTTGATCATACCATCAGATATTTCTATCTTTAATTGACACTACCATCATGCATTTCCAAACATTGATGATGTTCCTTCTTGCAAGCCTCACATTCTCGAAGACAGTGCTTGCCTATTCTTCGCGACACATGCACCGGAGAGTTCTGCAACCGCTTGCCAGTCATGTGCCCCGATCACCGTGAGTCGCACAACCAGGAAGAGAATTCCATGAAAGCAAGCTTACACGATACATAGATTACGCGCCAACGTTGCGGATATGCTGACACCAACACCCGCGACGCTTCTTCCTCGTCTGAATGTTGATGCAGCAGCTTCCATACCACAAGCATCACTCTCATTGACTGCTGTCTGGGCGAATGCTACTACGATCGCGAGAACATCGACATCAACAGGACCACTCGCGACTGGAACCGCGACCGGAACCGCGACTGCAATTGGGGGCATCGGGGTTCCTGCCATCACCATGACTGGAGATCCCGACCGGCCTTTCCAAGTTAATGGGAACACATTCACGACCCAAAAAGATGCGCTCGATCGAGCTTGTGCAATTCAGCATAATAAATGCGCGGATGCTGTGAATGATGGCGAGTTATCAAGTGTAGATGTCAGTGCTTGTGATACGCAGCAGATTTCATGTAATGGAGGGGGCCAGCGGTAGTAATAGCTTGAAGACACAGTGCTGTCGCGAAAATAAAATCGATCTTCAAACAAATGCGTTGTTTACCTATGAAGATTACTGCCCAGTGATACCGCTCAAACGCATCCCGAAACTGGTCCGTGCATGTCCCGAATAGGCATATGCCATTTTGGGATATTACATCATCCGCCGAGTCGCGAATTTTGGTTAACATCCCATTTCTTGCTAATTTCTGCCAGAACGCATCCTAAACGGGTTTATGCCATTCCTAGAGAGCGTACAATGGATTGGCTGAGCTGCAACTATTAGAGAGCTGGAGATCCAGCTTGGTAATCAATTGCAGCGCGGGGTCGGTGTTAGACACGGAGATGTAGGATACGCCAGCCAACTGTTAGGATTCTGACTCATTCCAACTTTACAAATGTGTAAAGTGTTGGCCCATGGCTTAGCAATGGCGATCCTCACAAAGTCCGATACCAAGTCCCGGAGTGCAACAGGTGTAAGCTTTACGTAAATGGAAAAGAACCTGAGCGAGGACTGTGAGCTCCCTATTTAAGAGTCGCTTGCCTCACTCCTAGGCCTCCTCAAAAGTTCAAGTATCATATCCTTCTTACAACATCTCAATCTTACATCACTCAGAATCACTCGCGAGTCGTTCAAAACCAATATTCGATCATTATGACTACCCTTCCTCCTACCGACCGACCCTCCAAGGATAAGACATACATTCCATTAGCTGGCAGTGTCTCTGATGGTTGGTCCAACGAGGATGAAGCGACAGCTACATGTTTCTGTGGCGCTGTTCAGATGATATTCGTGAGTCTCCCTGTTCGCTATCCGTCCCTTGACCTTTCACTAACATGTATGTTGCAGCCAACCCATGGGCCTGGCTTAGTCGACACATTCGTCTGCCACTGCACCGACTGCCGCAAGCTCACAGCTTCCATGTTCGCATCCAACTTCACCGCCGCCGACACGCATATCCGCTTTGTTCGTGGTCGCGAGAACCTGAAGCAGTTTGGCCAGAACAAAACAATCGCTTCCGGCAACAAAATGACCAACCACTTCTGCTCTACCTGCGGTACCCTGATGTTTCGCGTTGGCGAAGCATTCCCGGGAATGAGCATCATGCGCATTGGCACCGTGGATGATTTCCATTTGCATGAGACGAAGCTGCGCCCGAGGATTGAGCAGTTTGTTGAGAGTCGGGTGGATTGGCTGGGTCATGGTGGGATTGAGGGGGTTGAACAGGTTACAGGCAGTGCTTATACCTAGATTACCAGAGGAAGACGTGAAGGCTGTAGAAGACTCTAGCGGGGGCAGTTCCGGTCGATGGAATGAGAAGTGTCAAATCAAAAATGTATTGTTGTTTGTGACTCTGATCAATACCCTGTAGACTAAACCTCTACCACAGCTGAAGGAGCGAAAGGCGTGGCGCTGCTTGTCAATGTGATAGTATCTAGAGCACCATTTCACCACCTAAATGAATGTTTCAAAAGATCAACACACAAAGGCAGGTACATCTTGTGAGGGAAGGAGCCAGCCACTCCAAATCTACTTTCTAGACGGAGTCTCAGAACTCACAAAGAACACACTGAACGAGACCGCAAAACAAGGTGTGGAAAGCCAGAAGATTTCATATGACAGAAATTCGTTCGCTCAGCCGTGACCCCCACGAACAGATTTTTATGTGCTACATGATTGGCCGACAGAACATCAAGATAAGAACTTGCTTTTTCTACACCACACATCTCCAGAACACCCTTACTCAAACGATTCCCAAGGAGCCCAAAATAAGCAATTCCATGCATATGTGCAATGCTCTTAATCCCAAGGACATGGACATGGAGAGCGGGGCGTCGAGGGGACTCAGCCAAAACCCCCCACGCCAATCATTTCGCGGAAGATAACATGTTTCAGTGCCAGGCAAGGGAGTACGATGACCCCAATAGATGAGCCAGTACTAAGGCCAGCGATAAGAAGTAGAGGTTACAAGCGTGAGCCTCGGAAATTCTCCAACCAGCATAGTCCTAGGAACCATCTTCAGCTCACGGTAGATCAGCTCTGCATGATCTGATGTACTCCGTATAGCGTCCTGCTCCTACCGCTGCTCGCAGGGGACATAGACGGGGATGGCGTACGGAAAGAGCAATATGCCGGAGTTCTCCTGAAAGTAATGAGAGAGCCACCATTTTTCCTTCTCCGGGTCCATATCAGGCTCATCCAATTATGAGAAGTTCCAGATCTTAGGTTGTCCTGATATACCCTTTTTACATTGTCTGAAAGCAATTGTCACACTTGGGAATTAAGTTCATGTTTATCTTCGCTCAGCGCCTCCCCGGTCGTAACGATGAGTCTAGAAGAAGTAAGTCGAGGTCAGGTAGGTGAGTGGTGATATTGGTGGGATAACGGGTTATGAAAAGAGTACTAAAGCACGCGATCGTGTTATTTTCTGCTGGATGTTTTCATCACACATGTTATCGTCAACCATCGTTATTTTGTTCATATCATTCTCTAAACGATGTCTTATGCTTGGGTCGGCGCCCCGACCGTGTTCAACGGAACTTCTCCAAATGGCGGAGACTCCAGTATGTGTTTCATTCTTCCTCTATAACCTGTCTGCGGCCTTTCCACCACTAACCTCATTCTCCAGCAACCACAAACCTCAATCAATGGTATCAGTCTGGCGACAGTGCTTTCATCATAATCTGCTCATGCATGGTTCTTCTCATGGTCCCTGGCATTGGATTTCTCTACTCCGGTCTCGCACGTCGAAAATCTGCCCTCAGCATGATCTTCGGTTGTATGGCATCTTTCTCCGTAACTACGTTCCAGTGGTACTTTTGGGGGTATTCGCTGGCTTTCAGTAGCTCTGGCACAAGTGGTTTCATTGGTGATTTGAAACACTTCGGGCTCATGAATACATTGGCGGTACCGAGTGTGGGCAGTCCATTACTGCCGGAGTTGTTGTACTCTTTCTATCAAGTAAGTTTCTAAAGCTACGGATCAGAAAAAGACATTTTGCTGACATTGACATAGATGCAGTTCTGCTGTGTGACGGCAGCTATCGTGACTGGTGCTATCGCGGAGCGCGGTCGTCTAGTACCAATGCTTGTCTTCGTCTTCTTTTGGGCTACACTCGTCTACTGTCCCATTGCGTACTGTAAGAGGAGACGGCATCTGTACATGCCTCAAACAATCACTAACGACCGCATTTATAGGGGCATGGAATCCATCCGGCTGGGCCTATAAATACGGCGTTTTAGACTACGCAGGCGGAGGGCCAGTCGAAATATGTTCTGGTGTATCCGCGCTCGCCTACTCCTTCATGCTCGGCCCTCGCCAGACTAAACTGCTCATTAACTTCCGTCCCCACAACGTCTCTCTCGTCGTCCTCGGCACGATCATTTTGTGGTTCGGCTGGCTCGGCTTCAATGGCGGCAGCGCATTTGGAGCTAACCTCCGCGCCGTAATGGCATGCTGGAACAGTTGTCTCACAGCCATGTTTGGTAGTATAACATGGGTGTTACTTGACTACCGACTAAGTCGGAAGTGGAGTATGGTAGGTTGGTGCTCGGGATGTATTTCTGGTCTGGTGGCTGCGACTCCTGCCTCGGGCTTCATCACTCCTTGGGCTTCGATCATTTTGGGTGTGGTTACAGGGTTTGTTTCAAATTATTCTACGAAGAGTATGACGCCACTGTTTCTATTAGACTGCCTCTGAACTTCTGCTAACGGGATGTAGTCAAATATGCCCTCAAAATCGACGACTCGATGGACAACTTTGCAGAACACGGTATAGCTGGCATGGTCGGTCTTCTCTTCAACGGCCTCTTCGCAGCAGACTATATCATCGGCCTCGATGGCGTGAATACGGGCATAATAACTGGCGGATTCCTGAATCACAACTGGAAACAACTCTACATCCAAATCGCATATATAGTTGCATGTACCGCCTACTCATTCGTTGTCAGTACCGGCATTGCATTTCTTATCAACATAGTACCGGGACTGCAACTCAGAGGAAGCGATGAAGCTGAGATGCTAGGTATGGATGATGATCAGTTGGGCGAGTTCGCGTACGATTATGTGGAAGTTCGACGAGACTATCTCGCTTGGGAACCGCATGCTGGAATTCAAATGGGCTTCAATCCTGAGGTGGGGAAACTGGAGGAGGTTAATGGTGAGAAAGGAATGAATAGCGCGGCGCGGAGAGTAGATGATGTGCAGGTGGGAGAGCTGAGGGAGATCAATATGTAGATGTTGGATAGTTGACCATCTCGTAGCTGTTTTGAACTAGGCTGACAGACTTTGCTGTAGCCCCCAATCTTACATTAACCCCTCCACTCCCAAAATGATCGAAGCCCAAGG
>LLKJ01001189.1:0-44158 GCA_002242865.1 Clarireedia sp. CPB17 | reverse complement strand
GGGGTGATTGGGGAGAGGGAGAGGGAGGGGGAAAATGAATCGTGGGAATCAAATATATGGTCAGATTGGACTTTATAAACGAAGGGTGTAACTTAGGGTGAGGTATGAAAATGGGGATGTGAGAATTATTCTTGTTATATAAATGTTCTTTGTAAATTGCGCCTATACCATCCCAGCGCAAGGGAAGAATCATTCTTGATATACGATACGGATGGACTTGTGTTAGTATAGTGTACTGATGCAGGGGGAAGGTGGAAATAAGGTGGGATATGCTGGAGTAGTTATTTGTAGAATTAACTATGCTAATGTACTATAGGGTGCTGCAATAGCAATCTATACTATACAATCATTATAGCTAGCAATCAGCTTCCCTGTAGCCACTCCGTAGAGATACCTAGAACCAGCCTCGGCACCATTACCTGCAAAACTACTCTAAAGAACATTCCCTTATCTATGACTGATTGCTTCTCGGCTTTTTCAATGATGGCTGAGATGTCTGAGACGAAGGGTCTTGGGAGTCGACTAAATCCGATTGACTTTCTTCCTCATCTGTTTGAGACAAAACTGCAAGGTTCAATTGCCTTGACGGGCGTTGATTGGATAGAAGATCAGGGAGTTGATCCACGGCTGAGCGGATTCTCTCGAGGTGTATTGGACCGAAGATGTTATAAACATTCCTTGTGAATCTGTAAGTCGTCCACCTCTCTTTCCCATCGTCATGCGTGATGGAGAACTTTTCAATTACGTGACGATAGACAGAGGTATCATCTCCATCAATGACAGGATAGTAAGCGTAGATTCTCACAACCTCGTGGTCATGCGAAATGGAGAACGAGAGGACTTTTCTGTCGAGTTCGTGCTGTCGGGACACCTTACGGTATAAATCGACGACCTGCCCAACAGCAACAGCGCAGCTATGAGCGTTTTGTCGATCTGCGATGTTGAGGCCTTCGTTCCCACATTTAATCTCTGCTGTAAGATATGGAAAGTACATCCAGGCTGTAGCTAGGAAAGGTGTACCTTTCCACCCCTTGATATAAGGCAGCAGCTTCCGAAGTTGATCCTTGGTAAACACGCTTGGTTTGCATCCAGCAGAGTAGTCGGGTTGAGGTAAGGGTCCTGCGACGATAGGTACACAGCCTTGCCACTTCTGGTTGACGTGATCCACCATACATTCTAAATGGGTTTCGCCGTAGGCACAAAGGACCTCCACAGAAGGAACAAGGAGCGGCGAAAGATCTCGGATAACCTTCGCCTCGTTTTCGTTGCAAAGCCTTTCGCAAGTCTTTTTAAATCGATCGTCTCGGAATAAAGAATTAGGAGGGAGAGGTTGTTCTGCCTCAAGTAGAGACTTGCAGAGAGCTTGACAGTCATCAGTAATCCCAGGTCCACTAACCATGTAGACACCCTCTGTTTGAAGGGTCATTTCGTACAGCCGGTCTCTAGCAGCGGGATTCTTGCCTTCTCTTGTAGTACCATCACTCGTCTCTGATCTAGAAGATGATAATGTCTTCCTCTTCAGTAATGGATTCATCCCGGACCAAGTCTTCCCTTCTAACCAAAGTGTAATTGGATCGATAATGGCCTCTTTCGGGGCCTGATAAGTCTCTTCAGCTGGAAAGCCCGGGCTAGCGCCTAGATTATTGCTACTAACACTGATCGTTCTGTTCTCGCTAGTTGTCTCCTCGATGGGAGACCGTGGAGGGGACGTTGGTAACCGCTTTCGAGAGGGAGTAGTGCAAGGAACAGGAGCTTCGCTTTCTTGCGATCGTCTTCGTTTCCGATCCTTGGCTTGTAGAACCTACATTTGTGTTAGCTTTATAGTATACGCCAAGGAGAGTAACATACCTCTTGGCTATGGTTTTTGCTGCCAAGTGGTTGTAGCTCTATTAAAGATCAGTCAAAGTAGATAACCAGTGGAGCTAGCCTACTCACCAAAGTATTGCTGGCCAGTGTTTTCGGTGTTGCCTTGATGCGTAGCCATATCGACTGGGGAAAAGGAGGGGTAAGTGGGGGTGGTGTATTGCTGGTGGGGTTCGATGTTGATGGACGGGGATGGATGCAGGCTGTTGAGGCCAGACAATACACGCTGATTTCGGACAATGTGTTGAAGCTGATTATTATTATGAGACGAATGACTTAGAGATTCTAGGATATCATAATGTTATTATTCTCCCAATGTCTTTTGGGCAATGTTGGCAGCCTACTGCCGAAGAAGCAGGCAGGAGAGTGAGTCGCGAATATACTAAAGTTTGAAATATGGTAGCGGCAACTATTCTTAATTCGCGACCGTAGCATCACCCCCACGGAAATACTCGAGTCTGAGACTAGCCCTCTAAAGGAAACAAGAAGTCAAGCCGGTTGGTAAGCTTTGGTGGTTGGGACGCCGATTGTTGGACATCAATTTAGGGATCGACAAATGGGACCATCAGTTGGTGCTAGTCTAAATTGAGCTTAGCTGTTGTTCAGCTTCGTGCATACAAGCTAAGTATAACTTTGCTGCCTGATATTGCAGGCAGCCAATACATGCGCATCATATGCCCGTGGAACGATTTTATCACTCTTAGTTCAAAGACCGATAGCAATAAGAATATGCTAGACTCCTACATCACTACAAGAATCCTGCGGAATAGGATATCTTCGATGAGGCGGTGTTTATTCGCGACCTTGTATGATATACTGGGAGTATCGAAATGAACGGTTCGAAGTGCTGTTGGGAGTTCAATCCAAATTAGCAACTGTTGAGGCCGTTTTTGAACACCGATCGATGAAGTGCTCGCTAATATGATATACTGATGCCCCTGGAATGCGCTATAGATTTCCGGCAAGCTGCTTCTAGTCCTTGGACGTCGGTGTCGCCTCGGGTAATTATCTTCTGGTAAGACCATTCTGACATACGAACTATATATTTCTGATCTCTCCCCCCGATTCTGAAGCTGCGATGGAGTATAAGGTTCTACGTTGTATTCCTCATAATTGTAATTGCCTATTAATATAGCACGAATCCATCCAATATCGATTCACTTCACTTCAAGCCGTGGGCTTTTCACTCACGCCTCACGGCTTTATACTTGGTGGACATAATGTATAGCTCTGCTTGGTTTCATTTCTGACGATATCGATCAATTATTGAAGAGCGAAACAAGCACGCAATATAATCATCGTTAAGAAATTATTTTTCTATTCTTCGATTCCCACCTCTACACCTCCTACTCACTCATGTAATCTAGCTAACGAGATAAATCAAAAACCAAATCACCAGACTGAATAACTTCCTCCCTATCTATACCTCAATAGCAACACCGAATATGGAACTTAATTCCGGTTAGCACAGCTATACATAATATCATTTATTCTCAAAAGTCAGTGAATCCGAGTTCTGTTTTCTATATTCAGCATTCCAAATCCAAGACAAAACGCTAAGTTTCTCCAGTCAAACCAATCCACCTGAAATAAGGAATCAGTTACTCTAAAATATACTCCATATCTAACAAACGTATATACAAATATAAAATTCATTTTCGAAAGCCAGTCCCCCCCTTCCATAGGGCTCCCGAATTGACTTCATCTATTCTTATCCCAATAATAAAACTTAATAGATAAACTCGCAAATATACAATATATATATATATCTCTCTCTGCCCTAGCTCTTATATATATACACCTACATCTCCTCTCCTTCCTCCTCCTCCGAGCACTTATCCACTACTTCGTTCATCACCCAGTACAACTCTATCAATACAGATGTAGATTCCCTATATATCTAAATCATAGATCAACATTGCGGCGATAACGCGCGTTTGGGAGCGTAATCGCTAGCTTAGTTTAGTTGAACAGGAACTTCGAGTGGAATATCTTGGTTCATAGTGATAAGCATATCAGTGGTGCGCAGGGGTTAATCAGGAGGAGATTGTTGTGCGGAAGGAAGAACGATAATGAAGGTGGGTGGTGCTAAGAATGAATTGATCTGGAGAGGAGAAGCAGAGGTAGATCCCACTGAGAGCAAGTATAGGCTCCGTTTAGAAGAGGAATTTGAGTGGGTGGGGAAATGCGGGGGATGTATCTGAAGGCGACTGTGGGGTGGGTTTACAAGTAGGAATAAATTATTGGGAGACAAAGATGAATTTAAGAGATTTGATTGATGTTGTGAATTAGACTGGGTTGATATAAATGTAACTCGTGGCTACCTAACTGGGTCGAGTCTAAAGAGTTCAGGGTGTTCGTGTTGTACAACTACAGACCGATTACAGGATGTCACTGTACTACGACACCTGATTGAGAGGATAAACAAACAGCATTCAGGCAGGGTAGAATTGACTAGGTAGGTGAATGGACCGGTTAATCTAGCCGATTTACGATGCTACTTTGTGTGCATAGGCTTTCCATCTTCATAGGTCAACAGCAGCCATCCTTTTTTAACTTACATCTTCTGGGCGAAAATTACAATTATAACTACGGTTCTCACACATAAAAGGCGCACGACCCCCCCACGACTGTGTTCTTTACAATCATTCGTGCAACTTAAGATTAAGACCTTTTCGATTTATTGTGCACAAACTCCACACGCCGTTCTTAATCGCGAAGTTCGACGAGGCAATCACATCACGAAAGGGTTCGATATCGCAAGAGGCTGCTGTAAGAAGAGGATTTCGAAAAGGCTGAAGTCATCGAGTTTTACCAGCTTCGACTAGAACTATATTATGAGTTCATCGCACGTCGAATCGATTATCAGCAGCATGGAAAATATAATACTGCAGGACATTACACCAGCAGATGATCGTGAAACTTCGAATACAGAGATAAGCCCTGCGACGGTCTCCCCCAGGCTGAGTGAGAATGGGCCACCTCTAGAGAGCTCTTATTCAGCTGGAGTCGAACAGCAGAATGAAGTACATGCGACGTCGTTAGACTTCCAGGCTTTCACGGAAGTATTTGATACTCACAAAAGTCCTCAAACTGTTGTGCCACCGCATGAATTTATGATGATGCAACAATCACCGGGGAACGAGGAGGATGTGCTAAGTTGGGACTGGTGCGACAGAGAAGTTACTCCCAAAAGCTCGTGGGTGGACACACTTTGGTGGCCGCTCGAAGTCGGTATTGATACGCATGACTTGAAGAGAACGGCGCGGGAAGAGGTTCACAGATGGCGCTCAATAAATACGCCGCCGAGTCTTAATCCTGAGCATTGCCCATTCTGCCGTGTTTACTTTGATTCGTGGGACTCGGTCATCAGAAAATCTTGGAGCAGGAGAAAATCTTTGAGCATGGAATTGGCTACCCCATTTCATGAAGATATGGACCACCTTAAAATATCAGCTCTCCGAGGTTGTCCATTGTGTGAGTATATTCTAAGCATATTTCGGAAATGCGAAAGGAGAAACGAGCTTGATGGACATATCGAGAAAAATTTCAAGTTCGAGCGTGGAACATACCTCGCATTGTGGCCCGGAGATATGAAATATAAAAGCGATTTGGTTGGTGAACGGTGTCATCTTTGCCTCGCAAACAGCCAGAATAGCTTTTTCATGGTAACGCTCAACCTATATAATCCGTCACTCTCGGCCTTTACTGCAGCGGAATATGACTCTGACGGATTTCACACTTTACCTTTCGCTGAGTAGTCTGATCATACTCCCCCTGAGCTGCCAAATGGCTCTCTGAATCTTGCAAGACGTTGGCTTAACGACTGTCTTCTCAATCATGAAGGTTGCTCACATCGAGACCGAACTATAGTTCTAACACGATTGATCAAAATTGACCTCGAAAACATACGGCTATGCTATTCATCAGAGCATGAAGATTGCTCGAAATATTTCACTCTGAGTCATTGCTGGGGAGAACTGGAAATCCTCAAGCTTCGAAAGTGTAACCTTTCATTGTTACGCCAAGAAATCCCTTACGATAGCCTTTGCAAAACATTCCGCGATGCTGTTGAGATTGCTCGAAGTCTAGGATTCTCGTGGCTATGGATTGATTCTCTTTGTATTATTCAAGATGATCCTGCTGATTGGCAAAAGGAGGCAGCTCGTATGGCTGCAGTCTATGGAATGTCAACTTTAAATATTGCCGCGACAGCTGCACCAGATGGGAGAACAGGCTGCTTATTTGAGCGCGATAAGACTTATATTCGAGGCAATCGTTCTACAGTTGAGGTAGATGGCAAGCAACATATATTAGATGTTGTAGACGAACATTGTATAGTTGATAACACTACTGAAACGCCGTTAGCCAAACGAGCCTGGGCTCTGCAGGAGAGATTACTGGCTCCACGAACCTTGCATTTTGGAATTTCGCAGATTTTCTGGCAGTGTACAAGAAGACGCGCTTGCGATAGTTACCTCAATCAGCTTCCTGAATGGCTTATGGGCTCGGATTTTAGCACCAAACTAGATGTTGAAAGTTGGAACGAGATTGCCAACTCGTATTCGAGAAGTAATTTGACGTATCAAAGCGACAAGGTTGTTGCCATCGCAGGTATCGCTCAGATGATTGGAAACAAGACGGGCGATGAGTACTTGGCCGGGCTGTGGCGCAAAGACCTCGAAAGGCAGCTTTGCTGGTTTGTTCCCGATTCTCTCGGCCCTCCCACGTTGGAATTGAAAAATTTGCCTTCTTGGTCCTGGCTTGCAATACGTGGATTCATCATCATGGATCTTAATAAGATTGTGCTTTCGGAGTCTTATATAAAACTTGTCGATGTGCTCATTACCTTTAAAGGCTCTCCAACTTGTGATCCTTTCAGCTGTATAGATGGTGGAACTTTGACGATTAGTACACAACGTATTTCACCCTGTACGGTGCATCACGACTTCATCAGCGATACTAGCAAGATCCGTGTCGCTGAGCGGGCGGTAGATGGTACGGCACACATGGATTACAAAGAACAAAGAGACTTGAATGAGATCTGTGTTCTAGTGCCCACTGCTACCTTCCGTCATCGAGATGACGTATATGAAGAAAACATAGTATCGCACCAAGGTCTCATTCTTAAACGGACTCAGAAGAATGGGCAATATAAACGCATAGGAGCATTTTTCATGGAGTACAATACCGCCGAACCACAAGATGCTCTTCTTCAAGATCTGTTTAGAAGAACAGAGGCCCCGGCATACATGCCCATTGAATCGGACTATGAATCAGTCACAGTTGAAGATGGAGAAACGTGGTATACAATTACCATTATTTGAACAACAACCTGCCTCATGGCGTGGCAATAACGTTATTAAAACAACCCTGCCCTATTGTTCGGAAAAATTTGTCTAAAAGCATTCCACAACTCGGATGCTAATCCACTTAACTGGCTTTGGAGATGGAAAACGTCGTGAACTAATTCATATACGTCCTATACAGAGAAAAATTATACACACCCTATAGTCGAAGAAGGTCACCACCCACGCAGCTCCACCATGGTCGAAATACTGCAAAACGCTCCCTTGCTTGACATCAATAACAGCTAATACATGAGCTTGTGAAAGAAACAGTTTTATAGTGCTAGACGACATTATATTCACACGTTATGTCGGGGGAACGCTATCAAATCGGCTGTAAAATGTCTCCACGAGTTTGAAATTGTAAAGGAATTACATTATATAATAAATTGTGCATGCTATTGATGCTATACATTAAGAATGGAGTACTTACTTCAGTTTATTATCGTTCTAATTCATCCATCTATTCACTCTGCTGGTATTGGGTTATCTGAATGTGCTTAGATCCATGGCTAACTAACTGTGCCACAAGAACCCCTATTCGTACGTAGAATGAGGCCACGTAGCGGTCCTTTTAAATGGGCGTAGCAAAATTAATTGAATGAGCTCCTGTAAAGGTGAATGACTTGGACAGAAAGAATTGAGGACATTCACACATTAAGTGAAGCTCTGCTGTAGTTTCGACATTCACAATATACATTCCTCATCTCAGCCCACCTCAGCCCACCTTGCCTTTAATTGAATATTTCATATTTATCCGCATACTTCTACTTTAATTAATAGCAACATATACTTCTCTCTTCTTCATCTATATGCGCATTATATGATATGGTACTTATGCACCTGCAAACATCTCACACAAAGACAAACACAAACACACCAAATCAAAATCTCCACTCCCAACTCGCGCCGATCTCACCCTCTTCAACCACTTCGCCCTCGTGATTATACATGAGAGTTTCAGTGCGGATTTTCAATGTTAGAATTAAGTGCGGGCAGAGAACAGGCGGAAATGCATAGATCTGTGTGCGCTTTTCCTACGGCTGTGGCTCGTGAGACCTGGACGGGTGGTGGAACTTGGACGGGTACTGGGAGTGCGAGGGAGCAGAAGCAAAATGGGGTTATTGAAAGAAGCGAGGATAACATCAACTTTCCGAGAGACGAGGGGTTAACTGTGGTTGTGGTAAGCAGGGTTGGACTTGGAGATGATGGAAAGGTGGAGGATGAGGTGGGGGATAAGCGAAGGGGTAGTGATGAGGTTAAGGCGAGGGAGGGAATTATTGGGGATGAGCGGAGGAGTATTCCGGGCGGATTTATAGTTGCGAGCGAAAGCAGTTCTTCTGCCTCTTCTGGGAAAGATATTGTGGGTGAGAGATGGAGGAGAGCGAAGGGAGTGAATGGTGGGGTGGGGATGCGAATATTGGTGGTGGCGGTTGTGCTCCTATGGGCTCATTTGGTGGTTGCTATATGAAGGGATGACTGATGGTGTGCCGATGAGGTAGAAACTTGGGTAGGTAGATTTAAGTGTTCGGAGTCATAAAGCGGGGACTTGATTGGATAGAGACAAGCAGAGATAACCGCAAGCTGGTGTATTGATACGGGATATAGAGACAAGAAAAGGCATGCAAGCAGAAATATTACAAAAAAATATACTGAAAGGGAAAGAAAACCAAATATTCCAGTTCCTTGAGTCGGCGAGATTAGACCACGGCTAGACTGGATGAGATGCGCTGTTTCTTATTGTTCTGGGTGAAGCTCATAAAGTACTCGGGCGATAGTCTGACAAATGTGTCCGCCCTATCACTTACCATTCAATACCAATGTTCCATCAGAAACAACAATACACGACTCGGCCACTATTATGCACGAATTTATCGTCGCAAATCCAATCCTACTATCGTACAGGTTGCTTACCCAAGTTACCCAAGAAAACTGCAAGAGAACCCCCGATATCAATTCTCACAAATCCTATCCAGCCCGCTGGTCGGAAGAAGTCAATCATCACTCTTCAGATGATCTTATGATCTCGCCACTTAACCCATGTAGCTTAGCGTTCTTTTCTGGCATCATTCTTATCCTTGAGGCCATCCACACCCGAAGGTGCCGACCTCTTCTTGTTTGAAGAACCAGCTGCAGTAGCGTTACCACTTGATGGACTCAGTGCAGGAGTAGAAAACTTCCCTGCTAGCATGGAGCCCTGCGTGGCTTTAAGAGGTGATGGTTCTCCAGGAGATGTTTCGGAAATAGGCTTCCCTTGCACGATTAGAATATCGTGATACTCACCCAAAAGCTTCTTCAGATCTGCTGGGGGTGCTAGGTCCCGAATGGTAGTTCGCATAGTTTCGCGACCACTTCTCCATTTTGAAACACGCCAATCGTGGGAGCCTGGAACCTTCTTGACTGCCAACGATATCGACCTGAAATGCCTTTTGGACGGGTTTTCTGAGACCACTATAGACTTTTCAGAATATATGTCTAGCGATAATCTTGATTTCAAATGAATTCTTTGTGAGTAACCAATGTGAAACTTCGTTTCTACTTCAGTGGGGTGCTCTAAGAAACCGTCCAGCATGTTGCAATCCCCACAACCGCATCCTCGTTTTTCACGTTTCCAGTCCTTTGGCGTACCAGGTGCCTTGAATACAGTCTTTTCAACACAAGAGCTGAGAACGTTCTGAAATATTTGTTGGAAAGTCGAGACTTCCAAGGCAACTGGTATGATTTCGTGGATAGTGCTGGCCAAAGAACGAAGGAAACATAGATAGCGTCCAGGGAATGCTGATCTATCAGCTTTAGCGGCTTGTGAAGTGATTTTGAGGAAAAGCCGTTCCAGCTCCGGACTCATTCCCAGCTTATACGCAAAACAGATTACAGAAGCCAAGTTCTTGTATGTCGGAGGGTCGTTTCTGTGTCTATTCATAGGTATGTGACGGCCATACGAATCTGTTTGATAAGTCTGCCGCGGCGACGGCTCGTCCACTTCGTCCTGCGGCGACGATCTGACCACTTCATCGTGCTGCTCAAGGCCCAGTACTCCTACTGTGCCCAAAAATACCTCTTGAAAGACTATATCAAGAGGCTCCGAAATTGCCCCACTATTCCAACGAGCTTTCGCAACACCCTTCAAAAGCGAAAACATCGTCTGAGTCTTCTGGATAGCTTTTTTAACGGAAGGAACAACACTGAAAAATTAGTGGCTGTAGTATATTGTTTGTAGGGTATATTCACGCACGTTCGAAGTAGTTGTTTTTCGTTCCAAATTTTTGCTACTTCCAGTAGATTCTCGGCATCTTTTGTAGTATTGAGCTCCAATGATGAGACGCTCAGCTCATATTGGGCGAGAGACCATTTCGGATCCTGAAGAAATCCTGATACTTGCGCAATCAATGCGTATCGGTCGCTGGACTCCGTAACTTTTGAAATATAATTTGTAATTCTAAGAATGAGTCAATGACAGCATAAAAGCTACCTGGCAGATTATTGATACGCACGTGGTTTTGCACCATGGTATACCATGCCTCTCTGTCATCTTAGTGATCCAAAAAATGCCCCCTTCAACCAAGAAATATGTCGGCATTGCCAATTCGCAGAGCTTCTTGAGATCGAGCTGAACGAGTGCTTCGAGGACCCTGAGAAATGCAGATCCTGATAAATCGTATGGTATTGAACCATGTAGCAGCGAGTACATTTGCTTGATTAAAATCTCGCAAAGATATTTCAGATCGAACTGTAACTCCTGGGGTAGGTTGCTTAATGAAGCAGGTAGCTTCTGAAGAAATATCGAGATGTTTTGTTTTCGTACTACTGAATCATCATTGCTCAACATGAATTCTATACGGAACCCGCGAGGCATAAGGAGTACAACCTAGATCTTCTCAGCAAGAGTCCTACAGAGTTTGGTCGAGGTTCATACACTTCGGCGGTAATAGTGAGTCATCGCTCCGTCGTCGTAGTAATGAGAATCTGGACCTTGGCCGTGAAAGAGATCGGCAGTCTGGGACAGAATGCTATCTTCGTCGATATTGTGCTTTACACATTCATCCTGACCATCAAGTGTGAAGACCTGTTCCAGAGTAAAGTATCTGCCATCAACATCATCCAGGTCGCGATAACTAGTAGAGTTGCTAGAGTGAGTTTCAAATATATGATGACTATTGGATCCATTTATCTCGTGTTTTAGTTTTGCTAAGCATATATAAAACCCCGAGTCTCTAGCTACGCTTTTTAATTGATCAACAATGAGTCGATCTTTGCCTTCGAGAGCGCCGTGGGCTAATTTATTGCGATGACTTGCTTTCAGAATATATGCTAGGTAGTTTCCGACATCGTGGAGGTTTTCGTTCCAGCTTCGTAGCATACATCTGAGGTCAAATAGTGAGGCCGCGATGTTTCCGGCGGAACCTGGATTAAAAATCAGCAGACAATCGTCGGGAATCAACGTAAGCGAATGAGCAAAGTAGAACACATGACAGCAGGTAGTGCCGAGTATATGAGGAACTAACATAGAGTACATTCTAATCTCCTCAGCCAGCTTTGGTCAAATCCATTCGCAAGGGAAGAGTGTAGATGCTTACAAGAAGATTCTGGACTCGTTTGCGTTAAGGCATATTTGAGAACAAGGCGTTTCCCCGAATTCAGTGGTGAGCTATTCACTGAAACGTCCGTAAACTGTTCTGCGACTTAGCATTGAGCTTTTGTAGAATCAAGAGTCGGCGTAGCTCACCCTTGCAAGATAAGCAAAGTCCCATTCGGAGACGTGAGGCATCGATAATTTTTGGGTCTGATCGCCGAATGTGTAGGTAACATCTCCTTCATCGTCTCTTGCAGATGGTAGGGTGATTTCAACAAGGGCAAATGCAGACGATGCACTTTCGAGACCAGAACGGTCATGAGTCCACGAGCTCCCAGGCAGAGATAGTTTGGCAAGAATACCTTGTTTGATACGCTTCAAGTGTGCTCCCCGTTTCGTACATTACAAGTTCAAGCAAAATGATATCAAACTTTCTATCCCCCAAACCTAACTCGGCCTGAATTTGAGCCATGATTGATTGGAGCATCGAACCCCAAGCTGGATTTTTCAAACGTACTCGGCTTTCTGGAACACTCCAGTATTGTAACGCAACATTGCCAGTAGAATCAGCAGGGCGTTCGATCTTACTACTTGCCGCAATAATTTTGTCGAAGTCATTTTGACATAAAGGAAAGCCGACGGTGCCATGATCTATCAGGAATAGGCCGGGATTTGGAGCAGCTGTTATAGAAACGTGGTGTGCAAACTTGCCTCCGATCTCCAGGGTGTCAAAGTAATCACACAGGCCCGCCCTCAGAACATCTAAAGGGTGTTTCTCGGTGTCTGAATCTTTTTCATCGTCGACAATCTCCTCGTCCTGATCTTCATCATCTAAGTCCTGAACTTCATGTTCGGAATCACGATCGTCATCTGGGTACCTCTGAATGATCCTCTTCTGTCCCTGGTTCAGAAGAATCATCGCTGACTTCCCAAACCTCCGGTTCGCTAGCCATGATTAAGAGAGGTTCCGACCAGGCCAAGTATGTGATTCGCAGAATTCGTGCGCACCAAGATTTGGATGCTTTATTAATGGCTGTCGTGCAGGATCATTGGATGTATTTCATGGAGATGCTTGAGATAACCACATAATTGTGGGGTAGTCATGGCGTGAGACGCGTTTGGGCAGTTGCCGCTTCTTACCGCCTTGGAGCCGGATAAGAATAGACTAGCCCCCGCGTGCCCCGCAACTCAGGTACCACTTCACTGCGAGGCTGTGTTAATCAAGCTACCATAAATCGGGCCTGAAGAGACGTTCATATCCGAGCTACAGAGTCAATCTGTCTCAGCGAAAGATTCGAAAACCAGGACCCCTTGCAAAGTCTGGGACTGGCATCAATTACGCACGCTTAAGGTAAAAGGTGCCGCCAAACTCTTTCCGCGTGACGAAGATGCTGAAGTCTTAATATTGGCATTATTCGTGGATCACCTCTCGTCTCAAATGCACGCGGTAACTGCCGACGATGAAAGTCTGGCTTCTAAAGTTTGCATACCTCTGGAGGAAGGCAATTCTATGTTCATTTTACGACCGCTAAATCGCTCCATGACCACCATAGCATCAAGTATTCCAGAAGCTCAATCGGCTTTCAGCCCGTTGTTGATCTGCC
Organism: Clarireedia sp. CPB17; assembly: GCA_002242865.1. Classification (NCBI taxonomy): domain Eukaryota; kingdom Fungi; phylum Ascomycota; class Leotiomycetes; order Helotiales; family Rutstroemiaceae; genus Clarireedia; species Clarireedia sp. CPB17. The sequence continues at coordinate 30,773 of LLKJ01001189.1, read as the reverse complement.
ATCGTAGCACGACGAAGGCGGTGTCTCTGAAAAAGGAGTCTTGAAGTTCAATGCTGTTGAAAAGTGTCGGAGAATGCGGGCGGCATGGGGAAACTCAACCTTCTGAACAGTCTGCCGCCATATCCCAACATGATACCATTCGATCCAGATCGCGTAGCTTTCCCTGATGCGGGATCTTGGGTAATTGGACTTACAACAAAGTATATCCGTCACGAAAGCCTTCATAAGTCACATCTGTCTTTACCTCTGAGTGGTTGCAACGAACACAAAATAAACTGCAGTTGAAACCCAATTGGTAATTTCATGAGAATCTATCTCTTCTAGTACATAACGAGTGACAAGAAAACAAAACAATGGCAAGTAAATGGAAAACAGAAAACAGAAAACAGAAAAACAACAGCAGCTAACCACGACCCAGACAGCCCCAATCAGCCTCGCCAGCGAAGCGACATAGTAGCCACACACTTTCCCGCTCTCAAAGTAAATCTAAAGAATGGCGATAGCCCAGTAGGCAAACCCTGACGCGAAGACGCTTCTATAACTGCAAATCAACAATGTAATTCAATTCAATCCCGTCTCTGCAACCACTAAGACTGCTTGCAAATTCTCTCACCAGTGCCCTCCTCAATGTTAGTGGATCCATCGGCACCACGGAAGGTTACTGCACGCCCTTCCGGAATGTTCTTAGCATTGTACATATGCTTATGGACTGCTGTGATACCGGGGTTGCCAGCCTTGACTGCCGTTTCTGCAGCAGTAAAATTTTCCTCTTCGGCAGCCGCGATGGTGACACTGGTAGCGCCTCCAGCCTGTCGTGCTGCCTCTCTAGCATCTGTTGCCTCATTACCGCACAAGACGTGGACGACGCGACGGAGTGTTGTCCCTGTGTAGAAGAACAGGGCGGTACAGCCAGTCAGATCTGTGACAGTTGCTCGACCGCCATTGTTCTTAACCGTCATTGCGGTGACAAACTCGCTTTCTAGAACTGAGTTCGCATTATGACCCTCGTGAATTGCTCTGCTCTCGAGTCCGTCGCGCTTCGTGGGGTGGCACTTGGGCTTGGGCTTGGGCTTGGGCTTGGGATTGGGCTGCGGGTTGGGCTTGGGCTTAGGCTTGCCCTTGCCGGCGGCATCGACAGCTTCAGCATCGACGGTGTCCGTGTCGCGAGACTCAATAGAAAAGTCGCGAGACTCAATAGCGAAGTCGTTGGCGGCAGGGACCTCGGAAACCTCAGCAGCGGCGACGTCCAGCGTATCACCTGGGTATGGGGCTGCAGCAACCCCACTCAGGAGGAGGGAGGTTGCAATGAAGAGTTTCTTGAAGGATACCATCGTGAAGGTTGGTCTAGATCTTGGATAAGAAATATAATGAGTGAATAAAGTGGGAAAGTATGTGATAGTAAGTGAAGATAAAGTGAGGAAAAGAAACTGAATGTCGTGAGACTGATTGTTGTTTTCTGTTGTTTTCTGTTGATGGAGTTGATGAGGAGGATAGAGACCGGAAACAAAGCAGACAATGCCACTTATATACTCGCATCTTCGTAGTATCTCAGTCTCTCTTCTCACGTAGTGATGGCTACGTTCATGTCAACTTGACGATATATTATGTCTGAATTTCCCACGTCGTAAGACTCATCCTTCTATGTCTTCCAATTATACACTATTCAATCGTGAATCAGCCCATATTTTCATATATCTATCAGCCTCAGACTCAGAGTTGAGGGTTACTTACTGGTGGCATAGGCGGCGTCGACGGCATAGTTCACGTCGACTTGTACGAATGATTAGTTTCCACCCCACCAATACTACACAACTGAGCTTTAATAATTATACTGATGATATCCCCGCTCTTTAGGATAGAAAAAACACGCCGATTTAGGATAATAAGTTGAAGCTGATTACTACTATCAAACAAATATCTAAAGAGCTCTAAGATATTAAATATATTTGATATATTACTATCGAAGAGATATCCTAAAGATTCTAAGAGATTAGAATATTTTTATTATTCAAGTATTTTTTATATACTAAGAGCCTATACCTCAGATCGGCCTGTTTTTTCTATCCTGAAGAGCCCCGATATCTGGAGTTATTTATGCCCGTATTATCTCCAGTTTATTCCCATAGGGTCTTCTGCTTACTTACACGTGACACTATATGGGGGCGGCTTGGTGCTCAATCTGATACGCTCCTGTAAAAGGTTCATATACATGTAGAATACACTATTACAATAGACATTCAGATAATAGAGGCAGCTACTGAGTACACCTTGTAGCGCAGGCTATCTGGTATAATTCCGGTCAGTACAGTGGTGCTCTTGCATGAATCAGGAAGTTCAACTAAGAAGCCCAGGCCGCACCAAGCTGACATTATGTTCCTGGAGCGGATTGTTGAAACGAAGTTTTGTACGAAGTAATTTTAATATAGATTAGATCCTTCGGACGTATATTTTGATTTCAGCTTTTATGAATAATGAGATCAGTATTTGGAGCAAGAATAAATAGCTCAACAACAAACCGCCACAGAGTGTCAATCCTACGTATGAAGACGCTGCACCAAGTACGTATTTTGACATAGATTGGATCCCTTGGGCGTAAATTTTGATTGCAGGTAACACGAATAAAAAGATTAGTAAATGACTCAATGACAAACAACTACAGGATTTTAATTTTACATAGGAAGGCCCTGTATTAAGTACTGTGAGATTTACATACCATAAGTACGAATTCCGTAGCATATAATTATAGCGCGGCATCAACGCTGCGCGACTCTGCGGTTGTCTACTGTAAGCACTGCCCGGGTACAGCCCGAGCCGAATGCCGTACATTAGATGAGCTTTCCTTGCATTGATTGTCAAAACACACGATCAAAACCTTCTTCGTTGAACTTGTAGAATTACTTTACTAGCTTACTGTGTTACTCTTTCGACCGACCGTTGCAGTTGGAGATTAATTTCGCAACCGCGTCTCACTTTCCTCAATCATCATCGTCAATTCAAAGGACGTTAGCGCCCACTATCATAAGCGCAATCAGAATGGCCTTTCTTTCCTTGCCGCTCGAAGTACTACAGCATATCGCGGTTTGTCTCGAAGCAGCGTACCGGCCTAGTCTTTACGACTTTAGCTTGACGAGCAAGGCTTGCCACAAGGCTGCAGTTTTTCTCGTCTTTCGGCAAATTATCATCACAGTCCACGATCGCGAGGGACTACGGCGCGATGTCGACAGACTTGTTGAGGCTCTCTCTCGCACTGATTCTTCTCGTCACATCCGACGCATCACTATCAAAGGTGCTCTAAAGCCCAACGCCAAGAAGACCGAAGGTTATAGTGAAAACAGCTTGTTTTGGTTGGCTAGTACTGGCAGCGACAAGGTAGTGATGGACGAGGAACGAGTCTTTTATTCGGGCATGTATGCGGTATATGATGAGAGCGTTATTGAAAAGTCTTCTGAGGAAGACATGGCATGGGCTCCCGTTGTGAACTTGCTCCAAGCTAAAATTCACCTGCAAGACCTGGTCTATGACTGCCAGAGTCAATTTCCACCAAGTCTTCTTAGGACACTTCACGAGCAGCATCCCCAATGCAGGCTTCATCACCTCACGTTCCGATTCCGGACTTTGTTTTGGGGTGTTCCATATCCTTACGAGATGGAGCTTGCTACATCCCCATCTCTCTATAGAGTGAAGATTCCTTGCGCTCGACGCGATAGCGATGGCGACGATGATTTCAACTTAGAGGCTATGATGGAGCTTACTGCTGGACTTGCTCCCAATCTGAAGGAGGTCATTATTTTGAATCTCTCGCCGGGAGGCTGTTTACGCTCAGTCCGCCGCCGAGGGTCGTGGCAAGGTCTCCCAGGCTTTACTGGCGGGAAATTAGGATCCCTGACATCACTGTCACTCAAAGGAGTTTCTCGTTTGGAATCCCCAACAATGATACAGAACTGGGCCAGATATACAGATTTTTCTTGCCTGCAGCACCTTACCCTCGGAGGTACCTACGGCCCAAATAGATCTGGGCTCAGTGGTGAGACAATGGAATGGGTTGTCCAGAACCATTCATTTCCCCGAGTCAAAACACTGAGCGTTAATCTTACCCGCGATGACATGCGTCATGCAAGACCACACTATAGTGAGCACGCAGTCTCATTTTTCCAGGTTTTCGAATATCTTGAGGAACTATCCATCGCCGGGCCCATTGACTCACGAATCCTGGACAGTGTTCTGTCCCATCATGGACAGACGCTTAGGAAACTCAGTTTGCATCCTGAGGAGCAATGGTTCAACACTGGTCGTGATCCACGGGATATACCCTTCGAGTTCACTAAAGATCGTATTTTCCAGATTGAAGGTCAGTGTCCGGTACTAGAAGAACTCGCCATTCCAGTCAAGCGCAACCTGTCCAATGCGTCCGAGGCCGAGATGTACAGATGCTTCGGCAGGATGAAAAGCTTACGATCTTTCTTTCTTATTCTGGATTGTTCGAATTTCCGAGTTGCTCGAGACAGTACATACAATCCCAAGTTCGATGAGGAGGATCAGAAGCCTGTCGAAGGTCGCTCCCTCGTGAAGAGGGGTGAATTGAAAGCAACTTTTATTAACTGCGCAGTGGACGAGGCGCTGGCTCGCTCGATCTGGAAGGCCATTAGCCAGAACAAGACTGGTAGACGGCTGGAGCGACTCAAACTGTGGCCTACGGGAGGGGGTGAATACGGCGGCGACAACCAGAGCTCGCTCTCAAGCATCTTTAGAGATCTGGCCGAGCATCTAGCTCGATCATGGACATTCGAGCGCGCTCCGCGAGATGATGATGAAGAAAGCTTCACTGTTAGGGAACTGGGGCAGCATTCAAGGATGGACCGCGAACAAGATGTGGTACACTGGTTGGCATACCATAAAAATTCCGATATTTGGAAAGTATTCCGCTCCATTTGGCCCCCAAAAGAAGGTAGCAAGGATTGGACAGATGACTGGTCGAGCTTTCCTCTCCAGATATAGAATTTTTTTTGCTATGTGTATAAGATTAAGGTTACAATCTAAATTTGGCCTGAAATAAAATTTATTAAGTTAAACTTGCAATCTAGGTTATTGTTACGTGCATGCCCGAAGCGGGTACATTCGCAAGGCACAATGCTTCATAAATGGGTTCAGTGTAAAATTTGAACAATGAACTAAAGAGCTAGCTATAGCCATGAGAAGCTGGTATATATATATATATATATATGCCTAGGCATCAGGTACAATGCACCAAGTGATGCAGGCATATGGGTGCGTTTCGGGTGCATTGAGTTCTGTATCATGAACGAAGCGTCCCAATGAAAGCATAGAAAGTACTTATTTGCTCCCTTGTCCATTAAAGACTATCCTCTGGAGGCTGAGATGATACAGCATCTCGTGCATCGTTCTCATCTTGGTATCCACGGGACACAAACAATGGTAAACTAGCACCTGGCTTTACAGGCTAAGGAAAATCCCGACTTTCTCCCACGTTTTTGTCCTCATGGGTTGTGCTCCTTGCAAAAGTGTCCACTGGTGCCGATTTCGGAGATTCCTGTTGCTTTGCGTTGACTTGAGATGAATTTGTAACATGATGAGTAGTCTCATTTCGGTAGTTGTCGCCAGTTGCAATATTGCTGGTCTCTCCATTTTCAGAGCGCTGTCTCGCTGCTTCGGCCCACCCTCTCATACGCGCGGAGAAATTGCCAGATGATGGTCGTCGTACATTCTCAAGATCTTCAGCATTTAGTGTAGAGTTGCTTTGTGGTGGATAATCCTCGAATCTGCGCGAAAACGTATAGTTTGTCCATTTTGAAAGTCCTTCCAATGCAAGCGCTTCCACTCTCAGGGCCTCAGCTCTGTCAGGCATGTTTTTCAGCTCTTCCCAAGTCTGTTATATCGCGGCATTAGTTGCCTGGAACTCTCCATCAAGGATCCTTTCCATCTGCATTTGCTCATGCCAGGAGGGTATATCGTTTTCTGCCATGATCTGTTAGCTATATACCACGAAATCTACTCAAGACTTTCACTTACCATCCTCGTAATAATCACCTCCAGCGAGTCGCACAAGCTCAACGAAATCTTTCCTTTTGTATACAGGCACACATACCTTGTAATCGCGTACTACTTCTGCCCATTTCCGGTGATTCTCGGCACTTCCTCGTAGCACCCATACACTCATTGAGTTATTGTCCCTGGCATAAGTCGTTGCATAAACAACGTCGGTACAATATGAGCACTGTGATTGACTTTCTTCAGTCTCTTTGCCTTCGACGTCGGAAGATACCATAATTGACGGATTTGGTACAATGGCATCATCCTGTTTTGTGACCATATTCTCTGGTGGTATCTGAACTGCGCTTTTTGGATGCTCGGTTGAAGTGTGGTGCCTAGAGTGAGTCTAAGATCAGGGTCCTGAGCTTTTCGACCTCTTGCTAGTGGTAGAGATACATACCAATTTGCACTGTCGTTGCTTTCTCTGTTCAAAGAAGATTGTGCATTCATGGCGACTGAATCGCTCTCTCCTTGCACGCCGCTCATATCACTGTACTTCAAAATTCCGCACAAATGGCTGTGGGGAAGTCCAAGATCTAGTTTGTACGAAGTTATCGTGTTGTCAGCGAGGAGCCTGAGACCTTGAGCGTCAACCGACGTTGTCGCTGTGGCTCTAGAAAGAAATTCGCCGCACTTAAGCTTTGGTATTTTCAAATATCAATCTCTGCGATCGTTTCTACAACTGTCTTTCAACGCCAAATTCTGCGCCATCAACTGCGTGAACTGCGAAGAAAAACAACAGAGATGCGATAATTCAGGTCGTAAATAATACAAATTTGTATTGAACTATCCAGATTGAAACGTAAGTCAGATTACAATAAGGCTTCCAAGAAAATTATGTAAAATGTTCGGTCGTGAGACGTTGGATGGCGCAATTGCGGATAGGGTAGCAGATCTGACAGGGACTCCCAAAACAGCGAGGCGAAGCAATCGGAAGGTTGTATTCTAGTACGTAAATCAGGAATCAAATAGTTGTTTTTTGTGTGAGTAGAAATCAAGGCCCGTAAAAAGGAGCCAATGGAGAGCTGGCTTATATATATGTACCTCGCCAGAATAGGAAGTCTAGGGCGAGAAAATAACACAACGTGGTATGATTAACTATGCGGAGTACTGTACGAGGGCCAACCGTTGGTAATATTGCGCAGTGATCATTTTCGTTAATTCAGCTGCGTTGAACAGTGAGTAGGAAGGAACAAAGCGTTTCAGGATGGCCAAGGCTGAGTAAGAACTTCCTCCCCGGAGACTCGCCGTTGTAAAAGAGGGAGACAACACTCCAATATGAACTGTTATGTGGGATTCTCATTATGCCGCCTGCGCCACCAGAAAAATTCATGCTGCTGACAGTTTGATTCATCCCAAGGATGACTCCCAAGAAACAGTAAAGATTGATTTAAGGGAGCGTACCCCGAGTGTTTGATGTACTGATGTGGACTTGAGGTCAACTCCCTATTATTCCTATGCCGGCGTAAAAACAATCTCAAGTGGATGATAGTCGCCATGTCTTTGAATTCAGTCCTCTCCCAAGCGGAGCCTCTCCTCCCCCATGATTTTGTGCCAGAGTCGGACAGACCGAAGTGCGAACATGATTTGGAAGGTCATTCCAACTCTGGATATTTGTATTGGGTTAGATACTGGTATGTATAGTCTCTCATTCATGGTGTATATGACTCTTAACTCTTCGAGACGAGACCTCAGAAGCCTTGCTAAATCATGGGTACCCCGTCAGCATCTGGGTCCTTTCTTCAGCAACCTCACTATATTCCGCTAAACATCTAATCGATGATGAAAACTATTGTAAGTCATGCCCTCCAACCTTCAGTTTTGGGTACTAACGGTTTTGAAGATTACCGTAGGTCACACTCTCTTCCATTTGGCTGATATCATGCTCAACGACGTCACAGCTCTCACGCTTACCTTTCGATTATTTCTGATGCTGCTGGTCGTTGGTGTATTATGTTTGGGGTTTGAACTCCGACATACGCCAGTCAACCACGAGGCCTTGTTGAGCTTAGCTTCCACAACTTCGAGATGGAAAGAAAGGGTACAATTGGAGGGACGCGAGAAAATGATTGCTGCCTCCGCACTAGCAGCAGCAGCAATACCTCTAATTATTCAAGCTATCCTGCATATGCAAAACCTTCCGGTACTAGTCATGTTGTTTGTAAGTTGACTAGTCCTTTGGTCGATGCTTCGAAGTTGGCGGACGTTAACTCAATTAGCCTTTGGCATGGAGTACAGATAGAGCAGTCTTACTCATTTCAGGCTCCCTGCCCAAAAGTAGTAGATCGAAGACTCTTTACCAGATATGTGCGGTCATTCTCTCCTCGATTATCATTCTATACGACGATTATCGCATCACGGTACCCGGCATCGCGTTCGGGATAACTGGCCTGATCTCTACTGGAGCATCCAAAGCATTGTTTTCCCTAGCCTGCGAAGAAAATAAAGTCAACCAAAGCCTATCATTCACCAACGGTGCATACCACGGCTTCATTATACTCACCGCTGTGTTCGGTCTTCTAATGACCGGGTTTTCAAGTTACTGGGTCGAAAGTGGGACTTCTGAATCTTTTGTGCCCTCTCTTTTCTACGTCGACTCAACACTTCTTTGTTTTTATGCCAGTTCCACAGCTGCAACTATCTCATCTCGGGCATCACTGATTCTATTCTCCTCAACTCCCCTGACAAAGAGATTGTCAAGCTTCACAGATGAGGCCGTGGCAGTTTCGGACATCTCTGCCTTAAGTTTATCTTCTGTCTTAGTACTTTGGCTATCGATGCTCTCGCGTTCGGTAACCTATGTGTCATTTATCCAAGTATTAGCCTATTGGGCTGCTGTGGCTACGTTCTTCGTCTTTTCCAGCAACATGACTAGCTCTGATTTCCGTTCGCCAATCCATGCTAACTGGTGGACGAAAAAAGCGTCCATCAGTGAGAATTTTGGGATGACGTCCAGTGAGGCTTCATATCCCACCACCAAAATGATGTTGCTGCGAAAGTTCTGCTTGACTTCCACTCCACTTCTTGCGTGGCTACTTGTATCAACAATCATAACAGCCCACCATACAAAACAATCAGAGATCTCCGCACACCTCGACAAGGACTTTATCGCAGAGTCCCTTTTCGATATCGTTGTTAGCATGTATGATGAGGATCCAGCATCCGTCAGACAGATGTTATCATCAATCAAGACCACCAAGTTCCTCAATACGATTCAACCAAGAGTCGTCCTCTATACCAAAAACCAGACATCTGATCTTAGCGAGCTTCAGGTTGCTACCGGTGCGGATATCGTGGAACGGCTCGAGAACGTGGGAAGAGAGGGCGGCACTTACCTTCATCATATTACCAAGAAGTGGGACCATCTAGCTAACCAAACAATGTTCATCCAAGCACATGCTCACAATTCACGCGAGCTGATTCCTCGCATCGACAATTTCCTTGTTTCCAACACGGGAATGCTAAGTTTAGGATTTTCGGGTGTAGTGTGCGATTGTGAGAATTGCGGTGATCGCTGGGACTGGTCAGACGAATGGGGTATGATACCGTTTTTGTCTAAAAAGCTTCCGAATCATAACCCATACATATGTTTGGAGCCGGTTCTGTTGTCATATAAGGGTCAATTCGTGGCTTCCGCAAGCCGTATCAGAGGTGTGCCACTCGACGTCTACGACGGATTGCATGATGCCATTACATCAACTAGTGGGTGGAGCCATAGTCCGTTGATCATTGGTGAGAGAATGGATGAGCCAGATGCTCCATACTTTGGGTATACCGTTGAAAGAATATGGAACTTGCTCATGCAATGTTCAAACTCGCGAATTGCAACTATGTGTCCGAGCTTATTGGGTCAATGGAGGAGGTTTGGAAGAATTGAGGATTGCCAGTGCTTAGATTGAATGGTTCATACGGAACGCAGACACCTCTTCCAGAATGAACCGAAGTGCTCAAACTGTTTATCGGCGTGAGGGTTAGAGTTATAGACGGGACAGGAAAACTTTGGAATATCGAAACTGGGAAATGTATAAGTGTTCGCAGGTAACAGCGTTTCAGAGTTGGAAGATAGATTGCGATGTATAAATCAGGATAATTGACTATTTGGAGGCGATAATAAATTCACGTTGACGCGTTTTGCCGCCCCTGACCGCGCTTGGCGTCCCTAAGACCGAGGTAGACTCGAAATAGACTAGCCTTTTCCTTAGCATGCTGATTAAGTCGCTGATTCAAAGTACTGTAAGCATCAAAAATCAATCCACCAAATCTAGGCTCGACATCCTCACCGTCAGTAAGTAGAAAAGGTCTTAAAGAAAATGCAGTTTCAAATCCAACAGTAATCATTCCCTCATCTTCTCGTAACCTGTCTCTCCTATTATCTGTCGCATTCCATTGGACTTGTCCAAAGTCTATATATGAAGCTCCTCTTTCTCTTTTCCTCGATTTTCATTGCATTCATTTCCACACTTCTCTACAACAACAGCACTCCATTGACACAACTCATACAAAGCTTCACAAACACAATAACCAAGACAGCTACTACTACTGCAGATATATTACCCACCGAACCGTCTATGAGCATTCCATCAACAATCAAATCAGCAATGTCTAAATCACTCTCCCACGCAAAGATTACCCCTCGTCCCTCGTCCGCTCGAGGACACGCAGACCATGGATGGCTCAACACATACCATACATTCAGCTTCGCAAACTACTACGATCCTAAGTTCCAGAACTTTGGAAGTCTGCGAGTCCTCAACGAAGATCGAGTGGCAGGTGGCACTGGATTCCCAACCCATCCCCATCGCGATGCCGAGATTTTCAGTTACATCTTAAGCGGAGAGTTGACGCATAGAGATAGTATGCTTAAGAGAGGAGCAGAAGGAAAAGAGGGGGATCAATTCTACAGAATGAAAAGAGGCGATGTTCAATTTACTACTGGTGGAAGTGGTATGTTTTCCCCCGCCTAGTTATCTCTCTTCCAGTCGCGCAAGTACTAACCATCTTCATTGCAGGAATCGCGCATTCAGAACAAAACGAATCAAACGAACAAGTCCACTTCCTGCAAATCTGGGCTCTTCCTTGGGCAAGAGGGCTTACCCCAAGATACCACACCAAGACCTTTTCGGAAGAAGCAAAACGATCTGCATTCCTACCAATTCTTTCTCCATTGAAAGCTGGTCCTGGCGCATCGGCGGAAGAAGACAAGGCAGCGGAACCAACCCTGCCAGACACAATTCCCATCCACGCGGATCTAGTTATGGCAGCAGGAATCATTGGTGTGGACAAGCGCTTCAAGTGGACTGTCGGAGGAGACGCAACAAAGAGCACTGAGAACAGGAAGGTGTATGTGCACCTCCCTATGACGAAGGGAGGAAATGCAAAGATTAGGTTGGATGGCAGAGAAGGCGCCGTGCTATCTGAAGGTGACGGTGCTTTCGTGGAGGGTGTGAAGGCAGGAGATGTTCTCAATGTGGAGAGCATTGGGGAAGCAGAGGCGGAAGTTGTTGTCTTGGATAGTGATTAGACGGTACATTTTTAGCTAGACATTGATATTAATGAATCGGCTTTGGTTTCTGCAAGAGATTACCCCGCTATTTGTGCTTTGATATGTCATGATTGCGGTCCTTAATTTAGCGGGTACCCCCTAATCGCGGAATTCGCTATATGGGCCGGAAACTCGTTCACTTTACACAAGCATCTATCCACAACTACGACCTACTGAAGTATCGGCCCATTAAGTTTTGGTGGCCCGAAATACCCTAAGCTGGGATCATTTCCCATGAACTAGCAGGAAGAAAGAGGTTGGTCTTTCACATCTTGATTTATAAATATGGGTGAGTTCGGATAAATGGAAATGTGAGTCCGGTTGCACTTTTTAGCGTCAGATCCACGATCGTACCTGCGTCTGCAGCAGTGCAGGGAACACAACTCACCTTCATTGGCTAGTACTAGGGTCAATAGTATGTTTATATGATCTAAGGTGATTGGAGCTTCAGGGGTTCTGAAGCGTAATTTCATAGTTTGGTGATGCAAGGTCGATTAAGTTCATGATATCTGACTATGCCGTCCACCAAGAGCTAGAAGAGCTTATGGTGAGCTGGGTTTGGTACACTTGTTATATATATTTCGTTTTTCATCCATCACCTTCTCTTATACCGTAAATGTTATAAAGTCCCATAATAAGCACAGTTACGATCTTCAGCAATACAGCCATAACATCTCGACCCTGGACTTCGTGGACCAAATGGCAAGCACTATTCAATGTCAGATTCCGCAAAGGTGAAGACTATAAGGCGATGGAATAATATATCCTTCGAAACTTACCTCCTCTCCCCAATATATACACCAACAGCACTTCTGTTCTTTAAAATTTCCACTTTTCCCTCTCCAATATACCGGAATCTTAGCTGGATGCTTGATAGGTTCAGGATTTTCATTATTCATTCTCTCGATTTCTTGGAGATCGCGATTATCCGGCTGTGAGGTCACATGTATTGGTTCAGCGGAGGGAGAAACCAGTCGATGGGTTGTCACAGGTAGGCTGGCCACGGATAGCATTGGTGGCATTGGTGCGAACCTTGCCACCTCATAACCTTCACTTTTCCAACTGCGTGCAGCCGATTTTTGTCTGCTTTTTACATCACGCGTACATCGAGTTTGCTGTCTAATGAATCCCGTTTCTCTCCTTGTATTTTCGACCGTTCCAGAGATTTGCATAAAATCTTCAACTGATTTGGAGATTTCTCTATAATCTTATATAAGCCTTCGGTCGTATCAAGGTACGTGACTATGTGGTAAGACTTACTCATTATAATCTTGCCATATAATTCTTTTGAACATAGCAATATCTCCATCGGTTGCCGTGGGCGAACGCTTCCCAGCTTTACTCGCTCTGATGCCAGGCTGTGAGTTCGAGTTATCTGTAAGCGACTTACTCTGTTCGGTCGATGTAACGAGACCAAACGCGCTTGTGAGAATTGGAATCTTAATTTCACTAGAGAAGTCAAATGAGAATGAAGTGTCGGGGGTGAATTTTTCGTCGTCCTCGAGAGCATTTTTCAGAATCGAGATATGTTTACCGCAGGCTGGACTACATGTCGATTTAGATTCTCGGACTTTCACTCAGAGGTACATACGTACCATTGTCGAGTGATCTTATTCTTTCCAAAATCTATCCGGCCAGGACAAGACGGGGTTGCACATCTGTTCTTTCTGGCAGGCATGGATTCAAGAATGATTGCCATATGTATCCTTGACTTTGGCTGAAGCCCAGATCGCCACATCCTTTTGTGAATGGGAACTTCGTTGAAACCATTCAAGACGACAAACTGGCCGTTCAGAATTCGAGATAGACCAATCTTCCCTTGAAAAGAATCGACAAGGATTCCGTAAAAGTTCTAGGATTCCTGTTATCTCAAATACTTGCAAAGCATAAGATTTTCAAGCAAACAAACCTCCCAATGTTGAAATTGAAGACAGGGTAACCACTTCCGGCGCCCGATAGCATCTTCGAACAAGAAATGATCTCCGTATAGCAGCATAGGTTGGATACTGGTATGGTAAATGGCAACTATATATGGTGCGAGGAGGTAGCTGCAGAAAGTTAGTCGAATCGATCCCTACAAGCTAGCCTGACTCACATGAGCTCTCGTATCAATACATGCAGTGCTGACACAAGTAAGCATACGCTTCGCTGCAGGCTGAAGATTGCCTCCCTTATCTCAGAGTCGGATGTGCTCAGAGAAATAGGTCGTTGTGCTGTTGATAAATCTTGCATGCGTCCCTTCACAGATCCCATCAGCCAAGTAATATGATTAGTTTCTCATGGAGACTCAGATTTTTTTTAGCAGGAGGAGCTATGCCTCTGAAGTGCGCTTGTGGTTTTTTCACTGATGTCTGAAAATTGAGATTGCTGAGAAGACAAATCTGAGACCTGCTTCTGGACGGCTCTGAACTCATGACGACTCTGAATAATTTGGGTTTTAACTGTATCTAGGACTTTCTGAGACTGATTCTCGATCGTCGATAACCTTTCTGTGAAAGCTTGCTGATATTTGAACAAAGTGTGGAACTTCTGCTCGAGATCCAGAGAGATATTCTCACTATGCGTCTGGATCTCCACAGCATGTTGCTTTCTAATATCTCGAAGCGCCTCTTCGAAGTGTTTCGATGAAGCTTTCTCAGCTACTGAAAGTACCATCACTTCCTTCTGAAGGTTTACAGTTAAATGATTTATACGCTTGTCAACGACTGTTTCGATCATGTGTGCTATTCGAGCCTGAATCTCGGATGGCATTTGCAAAGTGGTTTGTCTTGAGATCTAGTTAGTAGCTTCCCTCATCCGGGTCTAGGTCGCACGTTGGAAAAAAAACTGCGGAAGCAAATGAACTTTCATATGGACAGAGTTAAGACGTACACAACTTGCTGGCTCAGAACAAGGCCAATAGCTCCGATGTGTCCGCCTATCTTTCTCTCCAATGTCTTCACTTCCTTGGACGTTGAGAAGGCCCATTGTAGCTTAGATCCAGCAGTCAGGATCTTCGGCCTTGTTTTATTTCCGCCAAGATCCTTCTCAAAGCGTGTGTGAATTCGTTCCAAAAAAGATTTCAAAGGTCCCTGCACTGCTGTGCAATGCTGTTTGAGGTTTTTGGAGAGATCAGGATCCAAAGGAGCAGATTGAAGTGCTTTGAGGTGTTGTAAGGTAACTGTTAGGAGGCTTAGAAAGTTGATGACGTGCTGATAATCGGAGGATGCTCCCCCTATGTCTTTCAGTGCGACAATTGCCTTGTTAAGAAGCTGCAAAGAAGCGACTATGTCGCCAACAGACCAACCGAATGACATCTCCTTTCAGTGAACTACTGTTTGTTAACATAAGGCAATAAATTGTGTCGTATCAATCAAGAACAATAGGAAATTTGAGATATGTATAATATGCAGCTTACGGAACGGAACGTACGTGTCAGTGCAGCAGCGGCCCGAGGAAGTGGGGTAATCGGAGTTCGGAACCACTCGCCTGAAATAAGAAAACGACGACCCAAAATGATATAGTGACCTATGGATACTGTGGGAGGAACATCAATTGATATGAAAGAGATACCGAGGACGCTTGCTCTCGGCCGATTTTTTGCCCCCACCAAATCATACCCCAAGGGACCGTTTCAGCAATATCGGTGCGGATATATGCCAAGTTGCTCAGCGTTCAACGTTCAACGATCTGCCCCTTGCAAGCGCTTACCATATCATTCTCGAGGGCAACGACAACGAGATTCCCAGTCACAGAGCGATCAGACGTAACCCTAGTGTCACGGGGGGGGGGCAGACCACGATCTCTTTATTCGGGGAACTGAGAACCTCCATGAACTCGCGGTTCCATTTACGTAAAAGATTAGAGTGGATAACGCCGGAAAAAATAGAATGATCAGTTGTTTGATTTTTCCTGTAGGGAATAGGCACTGAGAGACTTCGAAACCCGCAATTCTGCCACATGGATTCATTTGAGTTCATTTGAAAATGACCGATTTAGATATTCTAAGTACCAATATCTCATGCTGTAAGTTCCACGAGAAGAACGCTTGTTGATCACAAACCAGATACCGTCCACCCTACAATGACGGTTACATCAAAAGGCTCCTACTCTATACATCAACATCTTCTGGTATGCTTCTACAAGATCCAGCGATGACACCTGAAGACGGTCGTCACGAAGCCTGGAAAACCTTTCCATGAGTCCGTAATATCGGTGGTTTTCGTCTGTCGTCAATTCCTTCAATAGCTCCAAAATCTCATCTAGATCTGCTTGGCCATCTAATGTCTTGAAGACTACTTTCTTGCCCAAGTTCGCTTCTGCCATGCTCGATGTCCTGGTAATCCACCGTCCAACCGAGAGCACAACTGCAACGTCGAGTAAGCTACCGGTTTTGAGCTGCAAGGTAAGGGAATCCAAGACAACGACTCTTTCGGCTTGCTGGTAGATGGTATGAAGGTTGTTGATCACTCCAGTCCGGAGAGTTTCTGTCTCGGATTTTTCTTCTTCATTCATATCCTCTAGTACCTCCGGAATGACGAGAATGTCTACCCAAAGCCAAGTAGAGTTGCAGCGCTCAAAGAATTTTCTGAAATGCGCATGAGGGATGCCCTTTTTGCGAAGAGACAGATCTACTTTCCCGAATCCGGAGGGGCTCATCCAACCCATAGTCTCTTCCCACACATGCGACATGACTGTATATCCAGAGGACATGATCTTGAATTTCCCAGCTCTATTAACGCAGAGTGCGGTTTTATTCTCGATGGACTGCCTGATAAGAGAGAGCGGGGCCTTGACGAAACCATCAAGGGTCCGAAACAATGAAAAAATTTCGGAGACCGGAGCCCAAGACTGCGTGAAAACAGAAAGTTTCCGCTGTTTCACGACATTGACGATTCCAGTTATGGTAAAGGTGGGAATACCTATCGCAAGGCCAATCCCCAGCATAGAATATATGAAAGTTCGTATTCCGATACCTAAGCCTCTGTACTGGTTGAACTCTGGACCGCATGGATTATGATCACGTTCTTCAGACCATTGGACTTGACGTAGGACGACATCTAGGTCAGTGGCTCTCCAGTTTCTCAGATCGTTGCTAGCTACTCTGGAGGCCCGGCCGGAGCCAATGCCATACCGTTGTAGGGCCTCAATTCTTGCAAGCTGCTCTTCGTCTGTTGACATTGCGATACTGTTTATGGTTCCAAGTGCGGGGAACATCAAGTGAAGTCGAGAGTAAAGATTCTAGTTGACGAGCAGGCACGAGCAAAAGCTAGGCCAAATCGAGTGACGGTAAATTCTTTGGCGTTCCGCTGAATTTCCACTTTCTCAGCTATGTCTTACATTATTCGTCGTCTATTCGTCGTTGCCTGGTTATCGAAAAAGTCATGGCGTTGCCCAGCTACTTGGCGAAGCGATAAGCCACCCACCCAAAGAGTTTTGCAGGCAAAAGCTAGTATGAGATATATTGATGAGGATGAGTGAAGATAGGGTGGCTGTTTTGTAATAGCTGGCATGGACAAAAAAAATAGCGGGCTGCTCAGCCCCAAAAGCAATTGTTCTCTCAGTGTCCACGTCGTCTTGTAAAATTACTGAAGAAATAAGACGATGATAGCATTTTTGACTCTAGCCTTTTGACCTCACGAATCATCCTTGAAAATGGACGGAGAAGGCTCCAATTCACGGGTCACGCGACAACAAGTCCAGGAGACAATGATGCGCTACGGCATTGCGCCGAAAATAGCCGTCAATGTCACGATGAACGAGGTTAGGGGCTGGCCAGTTGAGGAGGTGGAAGACATATCGAAGAAAATAAAACGACCCAAATATAACCATTGCCCGTTGAAGGCTGAATCTCCGGATCCAGACGAGTCATTCATTCGACGCTATGGCAACTGGATACTACCAAGTGCGTGGGTAAAGCCACCGCTTGAGCTCATACGCCGTTCTGTTCGCGAGAAACTCATTTTATGCGTCAATAAATCTTTCCAATGGAAGCTTCTGAACGGCAATTACATGGCAGTATCACATGTTTGGGCTGAGGGAATTCGGGCTGACTCGAAAGGTCGAGGTCTTACCCGGGAACACCTCTCTTGCATATTCGAACATGTCGCAAAGACAGGAGCTGAATGGATCTGGCTGGACGTGTTATCAGTCCCAAATTCTGATCCCGAAGGAAATAATTTAACCCAGGAAGAGAAGAATCTCCAAATCGATGTCATCAACACACTTCCAGATGTGTACTCAAAAGCTGAAGCAGTAATTGTCTTGGATGCTCTCCTTCTTCAGATGCATACAGAGTCGCCAATTGACGTTGCTGTTGGGCTAGTATGTGGAGCATGGACAAAGAGGGTTTGGACATATCAAGAGATCCGGTTAGCTAAGAAGGCCCTGATTGTGACTGCAGAGAAGATCTACAGTCTCGAGGAGATCAGATCAGAGCTCAGATTCTACGTCAATCTTTTCGAATCTTTCGAGTCAAATCAAGGCAAAAAATCTCAGTTTGAATCTCTCACGCTTTCGATGGAGATCCTGCAATATGTTGGTAATATCGGATTATCATTAACCGACATAAGTTTTGCTTCTGCTTTACGCCAGTCAACATACAACCCTGATTATGCAAGAGCACTTTTTGCATTGTTAAATCTAGAGTGGGAAAAGAATTGGACATCAGCTGAACAGGGCATGCAAAAGATCTACGAAACAAGGAAGAAAGACGCTTCGCGCTTGGTAGCAATGTACGGTGCAAAGAGAATGACCGTAAGTCCGAGGTGGGCACCGTCCAGGTTATCTGGACTTGAAGGTGAAATTGAGGGGCATATGACTTGGGAGTCTAATGGGCTGCGGGGCCTATGGTACAGGGATAAAGTTACGAACATTGTCCGGGAATTTTCTCGAGGTCGCAAAAAAGTGTTCAACTTGGATTTAGAAGGACTTGCGGAATGTGATGGCTGGTGTCAAATGATTCTTGGAGAAGATGAAGAGGGAGAAATAGTTGAAAAATTCAAGGTGTCTGTCACGAATGGGGATGTATATATGCTTTGTCAACACAGGATCTCGGAACACGATGGGTTTGAGCGCGGAACTGCATCCCAGGCGTTGATTACGAATCAAGTGAGACCACCTGGAGGCAGTGGAGAAGGACAGCAGTCGGTTCAAGAGCTCGATGTTTTATTTGCCGTCGCGCTTTCAGGAGTTGTAGGGAGTAGTACAGCAGGACAGGTCACCTTGATTTTAAAGCATTAGGAGATCAATAACTTCGGTCTGTCATAGAAAATCATATATTTTATGAATAATCTAAGGCCTACAAGTTAAAAACACGATATTTAGGAAAATATTTACTTTCGCAATAGCAGCTTTATTTTCTATTTGGAACTCAAACAGTTCCATAGAATTCAACTATTGAATTCAACATCTATAATGAACAACCCTCCAATAGTGGATGCAAATGTCACATTACTTCCTACCGTAGCATTGAAGCTAAGCGTTATGTAACGCAGAGACGTTGGAGTTTTCCTTGCCATACAGCTGCATCACCCACGCTTACTTTCACCGAATAGCTCTTCGTTCTGAAGCTTCCAACTTTCATGACGACCTGGTTAATGGTAGAGGTGCTGTTAAAAGTGTAAGAAATCCAGGAACTGGAAGTGTTGCTACTGCTTGTCCACCTGATCGTCTCGTCATCATCATATGTGAACTCCGCGGTGGCCAAATTGAGACCAGATGATAAAATCTTCACTTTTATGGTTTTGCGCTTTATGGAAAATCCAGTGCCTCCTGGATTAGGCCCACGAAAGAGGTCAGGAGGGTGGAAGCTGTGGACTAAGTAACTAGTACCGAGGCCAGCCGTCCTCTTGAATGGCACCGTGGAAAGTGAGATTTCCTCTAATTAAGGTACCCGCCGGGTTGGGGCACCCATGGGTTATATGACTAATGGGTACCCATTGGACTCTGCCTCTTTAGGCCAGCAAGGATCGCATTGATTACTCTGTCCCGATGTAAGGCTTGAAAAGTTTCATGGGAATCACTACTATCCTGCTACTTGTGACCACATCTTTCAGAAGCTCACTTGATTCATTCTCCACACTTCGGTACATCGAGTGTTTCTTAACGGGGGGTCAAGACGAATTTGGAAACTAAGTATGTTGCACATACCCTTATGAATACTGTCATCGAGAATTCTAACCAGTTCGCTGAAATTGCTGTTTACAGGAACACTACATCATGTTGCGCAGCCTACCAAGATTGTCCTAATGAGTATGATACAAGCTTGACAGTTGTAATTATGCGGCTACCGAGTTTCTGTGGATTAATGAGCTTCATCCGACGCAACCATTTCATCAACTGGTGGCGAAGAAGCTTGCAGAAATTCTCAGGCATGGTGCTTCAATATAGTTTATGGTTGGAGCTCCCATACATAGACAGCAACCTGGCTGACGAGAAGCATCAAGAGTCGGTGACGTGTATTTTTCCGTGGCACTTTCTATTCTGAGACTTCCAAGTTTTTATAGGCTGGCTTACTCCTTTATTTCATTATTAAGTTATGGACTGAGAAATGGAATCTGTCACTGCTACTTTTGGTAGCCTATCGCGTCGAAGTACATCAGCTACTAGTTTACGGTGAAGTATAGTATCTTTTGATGGTCATGGGAGTTTGGCTTCTAGCACATAATAAAAGGGAGACGAAATAGGCTGGTGTTTTGCAAAACAATTATGAACCTGCATAAATTCCAATAAAGATCTCGAATAGAAGCTAAATAGTACTGAAGCTGACAATATCAAGCCAAAACAAATTCAAAGAAATCAACTCTCATGGTCCTGCAAAATACCACTCCATAACCTCAACCTTCCAGACCAAACGGACTACATCCGTACGCCGCACAACCACGTGTCATCTATCCTGAGATGCGGTAACTTTTGACAGTTCCAGGGTTAGGAAGAGATACTCCTGTCAAGCTTTTCGAAAAACAACCCCTGCCCGAATTCTTCTTGCAATCGACATCGCTGTAGAGACAGATCTCATCAGGATCTGGAAAGTTGTCCGTGGCAGGGTCGAAGGTCACCTGGCCGACTGGGATAGCTTGAATAGTGTTGCAACCGTTCACTGTGCCATGAACTTGCAAGTTTCTTCCATCTGTTGTCCAAAGACCGGCACGCCAGGCACTAGCGGTGGTGGTGAGGAGGGCAACGGTAGCGGTGGTTGAGAAATGCATGTTTGTTTTTGGTGCGAAGTGACTAGAAGGCTTTCATCAGCAAAGATTGTAGGATTTAGGTGCAGAAGGGAGACGAGAAAGAATAGGCAAGATAGATATTGTATGTATCTAGGGGGGGGTTCGATCATACGTACTGCGATGTAGCCGTGGTTGGATTCTGGTTGATTGCGAGTATCAACTCTGATGTTTCAGGTGTTTCTGGTCTTTGAAATGGAACTGCTGGTGAATTCCTCGACTCTGTAGTGGTCATGACTTCGCTTTTATACATGACCTTCTACCGCTACGGAAAGAACTGATTTCATGAAGGCAGTGCAGCATGAATCGCCCTCGACGCCGAATTCCATAACGAAATGAGACAACTAGCGCAAATAGAAGCAACCGACATTAGCTTACTGTCATTCGGTTCATCATACAGTCCGAGTGCTTCTTTCTTAGGATTGCCAGTAGGCAATACTATTACTGATACACTTGGCGACCAGTTCCCGTTCAAAATTTCAGCCACTGCAATCCTGTGGCATTTGCGTCCGCTAGGTAGGT
The DNA here is from genome assembly GCA_002242865.1 of Clarireedia sp. CPB17. Classification (NCBI taxonomy): domain Eukaryota; kingdom Fungi; phylum Ascomycota; class Leotiomycetes; order Helotiales; family Rutstroemiaceae; genus Clarireedia; species Clarireedia sp. CPB17. The sequence goes on along the minus strand of LLKJ01001189.1, from coordinate 9,458 downwards.
GCTTAGATTGCAAAATAATTGGTAGATGCTTTGCCCTGTTGCCCTTAGCTCAAAATTCTTGGAGAAAAGCTGAACGTTAGCTTCTGCCTAAGTGCAAATCCTCCTGAGTTTTTTTTTTACGATATTCTTGGCTTAGCTAATAGCTTTTGTAGAAGGCCAATACGATTTCAGTTCTTTTTTCAGCTGGCAGCCACGGGCTATTTACCCCTCAATGGCGGTCACGAGAGCTGAACATCAATATGAGTGTATGGATAGCATACAACCTGCGATTCAGACATACTGCTATTACTTCATGATTCTACCTAGGTATTCAGATTGATTCATCACTCATTATCAGTTCACCTATACCTTTCAATCTTAGCAATATTCTAATCCATCATTGTCAATACTAAACATCAAATAACAATATGCGTCTTTGGTTGTTCATCGCTGCTACAGCACCTCTCGCTGCACAAGCCTCTCTGAATGGTCGTTGCAGTGGTTCCGGTAGTTATAGAAGCTTTCCCTCCTTCATCAAATACGGTATCGGCTTTAGTTGACTATTGCAACAGGATACTGGTATGACTACGGAATCTGCGTCACTACAGGCACATGCGACAAGTATCATGGCAAACATACGGATAATCGCTGCCCTAATGACCCCGATAGCGTTAAGTGCTGCGCCATTGAGCCTGTGCCAGGTCCGTGTGGCGCCAACTCATTCTGCGACTGGAAAGGGTCAGGCACAGACTGTTTTGGGTCCTATAAACCAGGTAAGATAATCTACTCACGTTATTCTATTCTTACTGATACTAACGTACATTTCTTGTATGACATTGCCCTGGACCCGCGAACTTTGAGTGCTGTGATATCTTTGGATAAGAGCATTGTTTGGATACTTTCCACCGAATACACCTGACTGTATCATTTCGTCAGATTCCGTATAAATTGGGTAGTTATTGTATCAAGCTAGGTAATAGGCTAGAATAACACAATGGGCTTGGAGATTTGCGAGTTCAACTTATACATCAGAAAATTACAAGTGAAAACGCTGTTCTCTTGCCGTTTGTTCACAGCCACATTAGAGTAAGCAACCGAAGAGTAATTCGTGAACCTTCCTTTGATATTCAGATGGGCTAGTTCTTCCCCAAAGGTTGGAAGGCCACTCCTCTGCTTCCAAGCCCCTCATATCCCACTGGCAACCTTTCAAATCGCGCACAGTCGCCTCAGCACTTAAGTTTTATGATTAATATACGATCGGTGCTGTTGAAAGGGATTGGTGGATTTGTACACAACTCTGCCGGAAAATCCCCTGCTCACAGCCTTCCTCTATGTATTAATTTACCCGATAAGATCGGAAGTATGGTTATACTCTACGCCGAGAAGAAAACTAGACTTGTAGAATGGTTTTTAAGCCGGGTTAAGAGATGGTAACTCTCAGGCGAGGTTGAATTTACTACTCGATGATGTAAGCTTGCAATCCCCTACTCCCATATCCGGATATTTATCTATATTGGAAGACTTCTGCGACAATCTTACGGTAACTATATTGTGCACTACAAGTGCTACTGAAGTAGTTGGTCAGTAGGGCTTTTTCCTACAAGAGCCAAGGTATGTTCTGAAATATTTCCGAAGTTGATTCTAGATACCTTCACCACGGTCTACCAAAACTTGGGCCATAGTTAAATAATTATGAATTTTCATAGCAATTTGTTACATAACAAGCAAATCACTCTAGATAATTTCAATGTCGCTCGCAACCTCCACTTTAGATTTCATTCTCCAGAACCTTCACAATAATACCTCTAGAATCGCTTCTAGGCACGCCCATGATAACATCTCGCGCTACATCAATATCTCTTTCTCGTTTAACTCCTCCAACATCGAAATCATATCTTCGAAACACCATTGCCCTAATAAAATAGAGCTCGGCCCACGCGAGATTAATTCCCAAGCACGACCTAGGACCCCGAGCGAAAGGGACAAGGTAACGTTTTAGCGGAAGTTTGCTGTTTAGCCATCTCTCCGGCATGAAAGATTTAGCATCTGGGAAAATGTCTTCATTTTCATGTATGAGGAGGGCTGTCATATGAACTACCGTCCCCGGGGGGATAACTTTGCCTTGGAACACAAGAGTCTTCTTCGGGAAAAGTCGAGATAACCGGTGGGTAACCGGTTGAGTCAGACGAAGGCCCTCCTGGAAAACTGAATTTAAGTATGGAAGGCTCTCTAGGGTCTGAAGATCCGGTCTGGATGTGATACGAGGCATCACCGTTCTAAGTTCTTCAAGCAATTTCTGTTGGACCCGATGGTTCGCTGCGATGTGGTAAGATAGATTGCGGAGGACATAGACTCTAAAATCGACGGCTTCAATTAGCACGTGTGCACACTTACACTGACGTTCAAGGAATACTTACGTAGTTCCAGAACCAGCAGTAACCAAACTAAAGGCTTCATCACGAAGTCTATTTCTCGTCGTCTCCTTACCAGGTAACGAGCTTTCGAGTAATTCATGAAACACTGTTCTGTGGCTAGGTTTATTATTTGAAAGATCTTTCTGACTTCTAATGTCTTCCACTTGCTGCGCAATATCCTAAAAACCAACCAGTTAGGAAGAGCGGGCTGTTTTGGGCTTGTGGAAATCTACCTCTCTCATATCGAGTATATCGGACATAGCCGGATTCAAAATTCGTATGAAACGATCCTTGACGCATGTAAGCTCATAGTATGCCCATGATTGTTGAGCCTCGACTTACAGGAATCTTGTACATCAGCTTCATAACCCAAGGTATGTGCAAGTTCTAAACCAAAACACTCAGCATTTTACTACCAACATTCAAAGAAACACGATTGAAGCTAGATTCACCGCTTATGCTTACCAAAAGACTTATTTCTAGGAACGAATCGATATCTTCAAATGACTTTCGGCCAAAATCGGGCGTCATCGTTGTTAAAAAGTCTTTGGAGAAGCAGTATTCGTTCATGATATCCATTGTTACTGCCGCGAAGCAATACTTGAGATCGATTAGCTCTGCAGTTTTGCTTGCAGCACCAAATCTTATACAGAGCCTATCAATATGGTTTTCTATGAATGGTACAAGGTCCGAGACGGAACGTTTCGAGAAAACTGGATTCAGAGCACCACGACGAATTCGATGGAGATAATTTCCTTGCGTCCCTATCGCCTGATTTAACAATTAGTTTCAGACCAGGTAGATGGAGATTGGAGAAGGCAAAGGCAAGTACCGCGGGGTAGGGCCCAAAAACATTTGCAACTCGATATGGCTTCTCAGCATCTCCATTGGTTACATTGAATATCTCGTCATAGTAATCGGGATCATTGAAATGTAGTTCATCAGGGTTAAGTCTGACTACCGGACCATACTTTGCATGCAGGTCTTTGAGCTTGAAGGTATACTGGCCTCCAAGCACTAGATCGTAATACCATTCAAAAGCATAAGTAGCTCTTGCTAGCACGGGCCTGGGAACTGGACAAGTGGATGGTAATATAAACGATACACGATAAGGTAGACCACGAAGCAAATCAGCATTGCCATCGCTAAGGCAATCAAATTGAGGCGTTCCATGGTTCTTGTTACAGTATGAAACTAGGATGCAACTTATTTTAGAAAGTTGGGAACCAGATAGACTTGGAATCATTTATTTGTTGTGTCAGCCGAAGGAAGTTGCAGGTAAAACCGTGCAGGGTTGCGCGGCATTGTATTCAGTGTTGGATTTGATCGCTAATTCATTACCGAATCTGCAGTGTACTGTTAGTAGTGTTGGATTCTGTCACAGGGAAATACTACTTCATACCGAGTGGAAGTTTGCAACGACGTGTGCAGTGGTGAGCGGCGGTGATAGGCTTACATTATTGAACGAGGAACTACGCCGCACTACCCCACCTCATCGCAAATTCTCGCAACCGCTTTGGGTCTGCGCTGCATTTTGAGGACATAATATTGGCGGCACTACACTTTAGAATGATGGTTTCGATGCATGTGCCACTACGGCACAGCCCTACGATAGAATATCCAAGGGTTTTGTCGCTCGCACATCAGAAGTGAATTATTAAACACCGTCAGCTCCATAAGAAACGGATCAAACAGAATATTGATTATTCTGGGGGCGGAATGCGTGACTTCCTCCAAAGCAAATGTCAAATACCAGTAGCCGCATCAAAGTGAAGCGTGTTTTCCTGTGAATGGCTTGTACCTCTTTGCCCCTTGTCTAATAATTTCAGAAGCCTCTTCTCTAGTGAGCGAAATCAGCTGGGCAAGGTTGTCGCTGTGCACCTCCGTTCCTTGAATATCGATGAAAACCGTCTGCGATGCTGAGCCAGTAGCACCCATAATGATGCTCTTGCATGCTTCAGCCCATGCCTTCTAACAATGCTCAGATTGCGGCGTGCCAGGAAGGTGCCACATGAACGTATGTAGCATACCTTCATATTCACGGAAAACAACCTGTACCCCTTGGCCAAATGCGGTTTTTGCTATCACCTTCGCACCGTCAACGATTTGCTCCTGACCACTGGAGAACCACATAAATGGGGATCTTGTCCACTACATAGTCTCTTAGCTTGTCCTTTTCATGGTAGTTGAAGTTGCAAACGCATCAAAGTATTCACGTATGGCAGAGGGGGAATACTTACATCTTCTGCGCAAGCAGGACTTGCAATTGGGTGAGCAATAACAGGCCCTTCACAATATATATTACCACGGGGAGGCTTTGAAGGCTATAGTGCGCAGACTGGGAAGCCTGGCAATACGGTAGGTGTCAAGTCGCGTGGAAACACATCGTGGGAAGCGTTTTGCTTATATGATGGAAGAGTATTTGTTAGCTCCCCTACAGCACTAAGGACTTTGTTGTGCGCTGACTGTCATGTTAGCTGCGGCGGTAAGTCCTGCTTCGCGCATCTTTGCGATGATGGCAGGCAATTCGTTTCTGGCTTTTTCGCCCATGGTACCAAACTCAGTGAGCTGTTCGACTCTTGCTTATGCAGCTCTTAACCGTAAAATTAAGATGGGGTGAACAGTGAGGACTGGTTCAAGTTAAATATTCGGTGGCTATATAAGATCATGGATGTATGTGCATGAGAAACTGCGGCGCCGGAGCTGATAAGCTCCGAGGCATGAGTACGACGAGGGCCAACGTAACACCAACTGAACTGAGTGTGACTTCAGATTGCCTTGCCCCATTGGTGCGGACTGCAGTTTAAGGGTTAAGAAGAGTAGGATGCAATTGTTGATTTCTCTCACATGCTTCCGACCCCCACCAATCAATTGCTTTGGCCCCTGAAATCGTGGAAAGGGGCCTTTTCTAGCACGAACAGTTATCTACCGTTCAAGCGCTTGACCAGCGTACTGAGATGTGCTTTTCTAGCACAGCGTAAAGAAGCGGTACAGTTATCGCGTGAATCTAGGGGTACTATGGTAGATGGAATGTGGTGGAGGCCCGAGCTGGCGCGCGTCTACACGATGCCACCATAAAACGTCCGGTGTAGCGTTTTTTATACTACTGTCGCACAGCATGACTGCACCAAAATGGCCGTTGCGAGCGTCTACCTGCAGCTCAGCTGAAATTTCCTCTAACACACTCAGCAGAGGTAGCGAATAAAAAACACTTTTTGTCGATAGTTACTCCTCTTTTGAGTCCAGAAAGTGAAAATGGCGTACATAAACGACCACACCATACAGTTCCCAATCAGTCACCGTGTCATATGCATAACGAATATACAGATGCGATATTATCAGTATCATTTTAAGCGCTCTCATAGTGCAGAGTATATATTTTAAATATATATTCGAGGCCGCACATTGATCCTCGACAACACCTGCATATATTATCTCATTGTGTGCAATAGTTGGAGGATGACAGAAGTTTTTGATTATGTCGAAGCTAGTGCTTCAATTGGCTCACGTTTAGCCCGCCGAAAATGTATGAAGAATTGACGATTTATAATATATAGAAATGCTTTCTAGACCCTACACCGGACACAACTTTCGGTATCCATTAATCCCCCTTTTCGAATACATATTACCAGGCATCTTCTTTCTATCTTTACATCTAAACTTCAAGACGTTAGTGGTTTTCATAGTAATTTCTAGATTGTGGCACTGCTACTAGAATTATCTTCATTTTCAAAAAGAGTTTGACTACAGCCGTCCTTGAAAATACCCAACATATCAAGCTAATCAAGACTCAATTCTGAAGCAGCTCTTCTAAGAATTAGCAACGGCGAATTACTATCCGATGGCATACTACCCACCCCATGAGGCGGACGCCCATTTCCCTTTGGTTTCTCGGCACACGAACGGAGAAAACAGTAACAACGAAACTCGAGACGAACAACATGGACCGAAGAAGAAAAGCCTATGGAAAAGGTTGAATTCGATTTCCTTCATCACAATACTTCTCGGCTCAACATTATTATTGCTAGTATTGTCGCTTTTGGCTTATTTCTGGAAGTTATCGATAATGGCAGATACCACTGAAGAACCGAACGCGAATTGGGTTCACATTATAAACGCGAACTGGGGTACAAGACTTGTTACGATATGTGCCACTATCGTCAGAACTGTGGTAACTTTCCAAGCAAGTCTAGCTACTGCAATGGTAGCTGGGATTATGATGGGAGATGATTGGCGTGCCACTACTGCAAGGTCCTTTCTACTCCATCATTAGGACGATTAAAGTTGCCCCGAGCAACTTATTGACTTCGATAAAGGTCTGGCCTTATGACCATCTATCTTTTTTCATCTATGTACTTGTTATTTCAGAGGTTCTGGTCACTCTAGCATCCCAATTCTTATCCAACATTTTCCTGTCCGACTTCGCGGATGGTACCTTTACCCAGATGAATTCTACATACATCAACGTCCTCAACAGTCCGGCTTTGGTTCAGAGCGCATTGTGGAAGATGCCGCCCGCGGCGAGTTGGACATTTGCCGAGCTTTCAGAACCATTTATAGAAGGGCCAAACTTCCATGACACTGGACATACATATCGAGCTTTTATCCCCTTTAGGGTAGAAACTCAACGAAGAAAGTTACGCAGACTCCATGGTCTGGTATCTATCGTGGACCAACGAGTCTTCTGCGCAAGTCCCACTTTACTCAACTTACGGTTCTCTGATAATCGCTTGTCAGGACAAATAGCCATCAATAGCATATCCTACCCAGCGTTACAAGATTTAGGGTCTCAATCTTACGTTAATTTTACCTGTCAAATACCAGCACCCCTATCTTTAACGGACACTCCAAATGGCGATACAACCATGTGTTTCGCTAACTCGGGGAAGAATTGGACGGTTCTATTAGAAGATCCTTTGATCGAAACTACTGCACATGACCTGAGGTGGGCCTCCAGCGAATTCCTCGATATAGCTTCCAAGATGTTCATGATCCTGGATGTACTTTCTATCAAGGCACTCTGGCATACAGTTGAAACGAATGATGGTTTTATAACTGCTCACTATTTGAAAGGTCCTTGGGCGATGGTTACGAATGGTTCAGATACAGAAATTCTACGGATCTCAACATGCTTGACGGACCTGGGCTCCAAGATCGTCACAACTGATATGTACAGCTTCTCGGATAACCTTGAGCCCGAGACATCCTGGCATCACCAGACTGGGAGCTACAACACCGAGAACGTCCGGCGTCAGCTTGGCGCATCAATAGCACCGGAAAACACTAAAGATCGTGGTGTATTAGAACTGGGGGCCAAGTCTCAATGGCAAACTTTTGAAATCATCCCAAAATTGGATGATTTGACAGCACAGGCCCAGAAAGAACAGGAGTTGATTACAACCTAGTTTTTCTTAAACTCTCTTACAGACAGCCTGCTCTCGCCTCCGACATCATCTTTTCCAGATACATATTTCTCAGATCCAGCGGTGATAATCTCCAATAAAACACGCTCTGATATGTGGAGCACACATGCCACTCATGCGGCTATATTTCAAGACACATTGAACGATACGCAAAGTCCTGCCTTAGCACTTCAAGTTCTGCTAGCGCGAATATGTCAGATGACATACTATGAGGAATTTGTGAAACAAGACACCAGAGCCGTAGCATCAATCTCGTTATCTTCTTCCGCGTCGATAACAATGCGGTGGACTGGATTCACCATCGGTACAGCACTTATCGTGTCTCATTTGATCATAGTCGCAATTTTTGCTGGTATGTTCATAAGATACACGAACTATTCCTATATAGGGAGCTACTGGCAAGCCGTCTCTCAAGTTATCTCGGCGGATACATGCCTAGTTTTGGAACAAGCAGACAAGATGAGAGATGATGAGCTTCAAATTTGGGCAAACAAACAGTTACTTGATGTGAATAGTCCGGCCTTTCTTCGTTATCGACAGAATGGGCGAGTTAGTCTTGGTATATCGAAGCGCAGTAAGCTATAGAGTTGGTATGGACCGTATGGGTTACAAATGCAACCGTGCGACCAAGGGACCATAGGCTCAATGACCAGTTAGTCATAGTAGAACCCTTGAGAAGAAGGCATTTTGGAGCTACAGGTACGACGCGGGGGGTCTGTGGTCGATGAAGAAGATTGGATGGCGACTGTATATCACAGCTATGTTACAGATGTTGAGCGATACGAGTTGGATGCTGATAAGACTTTGCTAGGTGATATAAAACTATCTAAATGCCACTGAATATCTATGAACATAACTTTTTAGAGTAGCACGTCTTTATACCATTCCAGAGGTGATAGGGCAGTAGGTAAACTTGCTACCCGCCAGACGAAAGTGAAAATATATCTCCCCCTTCCCCTCTTCTCTCCTTCTCTCTCTCTATTTGTGTGTATGTATGTCTTCCTCATTAATGCTACACATTGCTGAACTATATCTCACGAATAAACCCTGTGAAATATTCGATTGTCCGAAAGGCTCATCCAGTAGACATCGAGGAGGACTTCCTTCTCCGGGATGCATCGAGGGACGAAACACTGACCAGCCTTTGGAGTCGCACTACATCACTGGCGCTTTCACCAAGATGCCTGTATGTCCAACCATGAATGACGCGGTTTCAGAATTTACGAAGACGTAGCGGCTCTCATTTGACACTCTAACTTTCCCCAGGAGGAGCATCTACGAGCAGGATATGAATGAGCAGATACCAAAGAAGAACTACTTCCACCTTGCATCTTCTAAGTGACAAGTCGCCAATTTGACCCAAGCCTCAAGCAGGTACTCGACATCTTATCTCCTTCACCTACACCTGCCTACATACATATAGTATACACCCTGCCAGCCCATCTAATACCTTTGCTCACAAAAACCCATCTGCCACAGCGATCATATCCCTACCCAAGCACAATCAACCCATTCAATCTGTCTCGCATGTTCGTTCCGCCTTTCCACCTCCTCCCAAGGTTCCCTCAGCAAAACCTACTCACTACCACCACCACCATCACCATCGGACTTCGAGCACAATCAATCCAACCCAACCCAACCC